>JAECUM010009120.1:0-23433 GCA_016617855.1 Megalonaias nervosa
ATTGACCATCGTGTATAGATAATGTACCAAAAGACCAGAAGAGAGAACAAAACAAAACAAAGTCAGGTGTCTATAAAATGTTGACGGTGGTTTTCTAGCGACATTATTGTATAAGATGGCTTCATTGCGAAACACACGTCAGCATAGTGCTCACGAAATATTCTGGTGTTCCAATGATAATGACCTTACTGTGATATTAAAATGGAGGAAAGTCGATAGCAGGCCATCGCAAAATAACAGCTTTTTGCACCTGTTTGCTGTGGAAAATGGAAACAATCTGAATGAAATCATTTGCTAAATGGGTGTCCTGTGCGTTCACTTAGTGTTTGTCGGAATGGTTAGATATTAATACCATTCCCAAGAAACTTGTTCTCAAAAACGTTCTATTTCAAAACCCATAACAACATAGTTTCGTGATATTCTATTTTCATGTTTGTCCCCTCCTGCCCAGTGTTTATTTTTTATTTTTTTATTTTTTTTTTTTTTCACAGACGTGACGATTGTGTATGCAAATACCCACAATGCAACGCGTGCACATTGCGCCGCCATTTTGGGTCACTAATAAACCTTTATCATCATTAGTCATCACGTATATTCAAGATAATAATTTGGTTTGACTGTCGATAAGAATATTTACTGAATCGAAATGATGCATATATTATATTTAAAATTAAGTGCCCCTATATCACGAAAATAAAGTTATTTGTATGGGTTCACGTGAAAATAACGGATAGCAAATGATGTTGTATAAACTACCAAAGACTGCTTGAAGGGATTGTTTTTTTGTTGTTTTTTTTACGTAACAGAAGATGGATTCGGGTCATAATTATTGCTTCCTGGTCAGTACATGCGGTCCCAATTTATTTTTAGAGTAATTTTTCCTCCCTTATTTTGGTTGTGATCCTTGACGTAGACCGAGGTGTTCTCCGTATTGATTGAAAGGAAATTGTTTATTTTTTACAAAATGAGCATTACATTACTAGTGTCGTTGTGTATTTTGACGATAATGCACAGCAAGTAATCCGGGTGTAAAATCTGTGAGAAATGCACATTGATTAGAACTTAGGTCAACCTCTCGAGATTGATTTGAATGTAGCCAAATTCTCAAAAATGCAGGTTGACCCATGACAAATCTTCACTGTGAGTGCAACTTTGAAAACATTAGATTAACGCATGATTTATGAGGATATGTGCACATTAGAAAAGTCAACACTGACAAAACAAATGAAGGTAAACTAGAAAGGACATAAATGTTATCTGAGTTACGAAACAGATGGAAGGACTGATAGGCAGGCTGACAACGGTAATACTAAGTGCCAAATATGTTAATACCGAGTTAGGAAGCGAACAACTCCCTGATAATATACATATGGAAGAGGAACATGAAAGTAAAAATATTAGTCTATATATTATCTGGAAGATTTCTTGCTGTGAATGATAATGCGGAATTTTAATAATAGCAGTTTTCAAATGCAAATTATGAAAGGACTTTTCCATTACAATATAGCGAAAATTACCTGATCATTGAAAACGTTTTTCTTAGAATATGATCGGTTGAAAAGCCTATTGTTAATTAGTCGGCCTGTTCCTTCTGCAACTCGTGTTATTAAGCTATGCATCAACAGTGGAAAATTAGCATAAATATTTTCTTCCTTTTCTCGCACAAGTAAAATAAAACAATGAGTCAGACACTAATGTACTTTTATTTACTTTTGTAAATTAAACTTGGACAATACCATATTATAATTTCATGACTGCACTATGTACCGTTTACAAGTAAATTTTTGCATCATTCAATATTAGCACCATTTTAGGAACTGGATCAGAGATTGGGAAAATTTAAAGTCGTGCAGATCTTCGGATCTTAAAATTATATATGACTAAACCATGACATTGACCCCATCAAAGTTTCCGAAAATCTGCAAACATAAATCATTTAGCAAGATCATTTTTCTTCATATATCGTAGCGTTCCTAAATCAGAATCGGTTGAAAAAAGTCAGAAACATGTCAACTATCAGGCACCTTTTTCAATATGAGGTATTAGTTTTTAATTCTTAGGTACAATGAACATTTGACTTGGTCGTTCAAACTAGATGTGTAAACAAGTACACGTTGTCCATGATGTACCAATATCCACGGTCTCCATGATGTTGCCAATAGTGAGCGTAGTTAGATTGTTTTTGTATTGTTAGTTCAAATTAGATAAACATGTCCTCGTTGTCCATGATGTGCCAATGTGCACAGTCTTCATGTTTTGGGTGATACTGTGCGTCCATCGATTGAATTGATCGTTCAAACTAGATGTGTAAACATGTCTTTGTTGTCTATGATGTACTAATATTCGTAGTCTCCGTTCTTTGGCTAATGTTGTGCGTTATTACTTTGTATTAATAGTTAAGAGAAGATGTGTAGACATGTACTGAATACCCATGATGTACCAATGTTCACATTATATATTGTGGGTTCTTAGATTAAATTGATTGTTCAAACTAGATGAGTAAACATGTCCTCATTGTCCGTAATATAACAATTTCAACCGTCTCCACGTTTTTGTTAAGTGTGTGCTTCTTTGATTGGTATGAATAGTGCAGAGAAGATTTGTAAACACGTCCTCTGTATCTATAACGTACACATGTACCCAGTCTTCGCGTTTTGTGGTGATACTGTGCGTTCTTTGGTTGAATTGATCGTTTAAACTAAACGTGTAAACATGTCCTCGTTGTCCATGATATACCAATGTCCTTGGTCTCCATGGTGAATCTAATAGTGTGCGTCCTTTGCTTGTTTGTATTGATAGTTCACATTAGATGCGTAACATGGCATGGTTGTCATCGATGTACCAATGTCCACAGTCTTAATGTTGTTGATAATAGTGAGTCCCTGGTTTGTATTTATAGCTCAGACCAGATATGTAACCATGTCCTCGTTGTCCGTGATATAACAATATCCAACTTCTCCTTGGTTTTGTTAACTGTGAGCGTCCTTAATCTGTATTAATAGTGCAGAGAAGATTTGCAAACAAGTCCTCAGTCTCCATGATGTACCGAAATGCATAATCTTCATGTTTTTTGTTGATAATCTGCATTCTCTGAACTGATCGTTCAAACAAGATGTGTACAGATGTCCTCGTTGTCCATGATATACTAATGTCCACGGTCTCCATGTTGTTGCCAATAGTGAGCGTCCTTAATTCGTATTCTTAGTTCAGACTAGATGTGTAACCATGCCCTCGTTTTCCATAATATAACAATATCCACCTTCTCCATGCTTTTGTTAATTTCTGTGTTTCCTTAATTTGTATTATTAGTTCAGACAAGATTTGCAGGTACGTCCTCAGTATCCATGACCTACTAATTCACAATCTTCGTGTTTTTGGTGATACTGTAAATCCTTCCACGGACTTTTTTTAAATTGTGTGCGTCCTTAACTTGTATCAATAGTTCAGAGAAAATTTGTAAACAAACAAATTGTAAATGTGTCTTCAGTCTGCATAATTTACCAATGTTCACAATCTTCAGTTTTTGGTGATACTGTTTGTGTTTCGATTGAATTGATCGTTCAGACTAGATATGACAGCATGTCCTCGTTGTCCGTCTTGTACCAATGTCCACGGTCTCCATCTTGTTGTTAATAGTGTACGTCGTTAATTTGTATTGATAGTTCAGACAAAATGTGTAAACATGTCCTCTTTGTCCATGTCTGTGTTAATATATTTGCACAAAGATTCCTCATCGAACATAATGTACAATTGTACATAGTCATTATGATTGTTGAAAGGTATTGTCTTTTGTTGAAAGCATAGTGCAGATCGTCAGTGTAAAAGCATTCGGTAAATTCTATTACAATTTTCTCTCTCTCTCTCTCTCTCTCTCTCTCTCTCTCTCTCTCTCTCTCTCTCAAAACAAAGTACTACCAATGGATTAGTGTATTTCTACCTGTGCTACTAATGTCAACTTTACCATTAGAGCTAACATCCTCACATTTTTTAAACACCATTTTCATCGTCATTCGCATTGTTAGTTAGTGGGAAACAACCGCTCCGGTGGCCTAAATGGTTAGAGCGTCCGCCTCGGATGCGGCAGGTCGCGGTTCGATTCCTGGCCGAGTCATACCAAAGATGTATAAATATGGTACTAAAACAGCTGCCTCACTTGGCGCTTGTCATTTTGAGCTTAGTGTCAGGACTGGTCAGGCGGGTTTCAGGATAATGCCGGCGGCATGATGCCACAGTGCTTGACATCATTCTAAACTGCCACACTGCAAACATCATTTTTCAGTGATTTGCAAAATACCAACGTCACATGGCATTGCCAATTGTCTGCCCGATTATTATTGTTTGACACAGAGCTAGAGAGATTTTTCTAGTATGGAAAAACAAGGGGCTAGAGAAACTTTTCCAGTATGGAAAAACATGGGGCTCTAGAGATTTTTCCATTATGGACAAACACGGGGCAAAAGAGAATTTTCCTGTGTAAAGAAATACGGGTTGGGGAGATTTGTCCAGTATGCAAAAACACTGGGCTAGAGAGATTTTCCAGCATGGAAAAACAGTCTGTTTACTCGTGTGTCACCGTTCATCCTGTTTTGTCTTAATTTCAATGACTGTTACATTTCTTGGGAATAGTAATGGGAAACCATAGCAACAAATCTTGATATTCTGATGGCAAAACATTTGAGTCCCAGAAAACAACATAAAAAAATTTAAATCTAGACGGACATTTCCTTTCTTCGTTCCAGTTTATCAATATTTTCAAGTTCTTAAAATTCAATTCAGGACATACAATTTCAAAACTTCTTGTCGGATTTGACAATAGATTAAATTTCTTCACTCAGATATATTTACTAAATTTTGGGTTTTTTAATAAGAGAAGTCAAAACAATGTGCATCGACGATGATTGATAACTTTGATGCACAGATATTTTCAGTATTACCAGATCGTTAGAAATCATTAACTAACACGAACATTTTTTTTTAAATCAAGCATGTTTTTATAGATATACCTTACACCTCAAGTAAAAGAGAAACGAATAAGGCAGCACATACATTGTTATGGCTATTCAAATTAGTGTTGCACACAATGTTTATCGAAAGTATCCCACTAATAAACATACATTTTAAACAAATATCACGGGAGCGATTACAAATACTTTTTACACAAATTATTTTTAGCAATCATATATATATATATATATATATATATATATATATATATATATATATATAATTAACTAGTTTCATTTATTTAAAATTATTATATTTTGTTCGGTTGAAGTGTTTGCTATTTTTGATATTTTCTAGTCTTATTCATCAGTAAGATCGACATATTTTGTATTTGACCTGTTTGCATACTTATCAGGAACTTCATATCACACATAGTCTTACCTGTTGCTCACTGAATCTGAAAGCTCACGTTCATTCTATGCAGGGCGGGTAGTTTAGTAGGGCACAATACCTGCTTGACAGTCTCACTGTCTCCTCAAACACAGTCACTTCGCGCATGCGTAATTCATAACTTTAAGCTGGAAAAATCCTTTACTAAAGATTACTTTTGTGCACCTGTTTTACGGAATGAAATAATGTCACCAAGCTGGGACTTATTTTCGGCAAATTTATTTTATATCTGCAGTGCGCTTCAAAAGGCAGTCATTCATAACTTTAAAAGTTTTTTAAAGTCGGGACAATGCATTTTAATAGTGTTGAGATCTAGTCGTAATATCCAAGCCATTTTTAGACATATAATTTTCAATTTCAAATAAATAAAAGCTGCTGATTATGTAAGTAAATTGTTTTATTAATAAAGCTTCAGAACCACCTTGTTTTGAAAACAATAATGGCTTATTGAAGTTTGTTTGACAAATTTACTCACAAATAATGTAGACAGTTCATAAAGGCAACATGAACTACCGTTGTCAGTTAGGTATGTTAAAATTCTAAACATAAAATATCAAAATAATATACTTTACTACACGAGTTAATTCAGAGACGAAGTATTAGTTTTGCTTCTTTTACATGTGCAATCATATTAATTTGACAACTAACAAATGTATTTACAGTTGTAAACACTGCTGTCATATTTAAATTTGATGATTAATATTGTGTCCAATTATGTACATAGTTACAATATAGAGATACAAATTAATTCTACGTGTCGAGATTATAAGGTTTGCCGATTTAGGATGTAAATTATGCTCATTCGACACAGGTACTTGTGAACTCATTAATGGGACATGCTAATAATTAATCCATACGTTCACCTTGACAGCAAACCTAAATTTTTTTTCGGTACGTGAGTAACAGCTAAAAGAAGCATAAACTTCATAACCTAAAGCTTGTTTTCAATCGTATTTTTTTTTTATATTCCTTACTTTAGTTTATCTGCTCTGTCTGTCTCTCTCTGTCTCTCTGTCTCTCTCTCTCTCCCTCTCTTTCTCTCCAAACAGCACTACCATTGCACTATTGATATTTCTATTTTATTTTTTTTTAAATGTATTATCCTTATCACCATGATATATAACATGTGTGTGCATATTAATTTAAACGGTATCGTCGTCATTTTCGTTATCATCGTATCATGCTTGCTCGACAACATCGCCGTCGAAATTGCCGTTATCACCATAATCCCACATTCTTTGAAATAACTGCTAATCTCATTGACATTGGGGATGTTTATTTTTGTGTTTCTTTCTCGTTTCTCCTTTTTTTAATAACGGACTTCTGTACGGACTCGGCTGGGTGATTATTGCAACATAAATTATTGCATAATACAAAACTCTTCCTATGTACACAAAACTGCAGGTGTACGGCTAATACTGCTTATAAAAATCGCAAGGGTGAGGGGTAGGTTCGAGATGTGTAGGTATGTTGTTTGTGTGCCTGCGTGTTAATGACACTTATTCTATCAGATATATGTACTCCGAAATTCGATTTCTAGAAAATGCTGCGTAATTTAAACTTATAAGAATACACTATTGTTAGATTTAAACAACCCTCATTTGTTCTGGTATTGAATCGATAGAGAAAATTGTCATTCAAAGAATTCAAGTAATTTTAAAACATTTGAATAGTCTCATGTAGTCACCTATTTATGACATCTACATGGCAGCATAATCTATCTTGCTGACTAGATAACTACATATGTGTCTACAGACATACCTACATGCATATCTACCTACTAACTTACATATATACACTCTTTTGGTGCGGATTTAACGGTACTTTTCAAAAATATTATTAGCTATATCATGCCAAGGACGACATCGAAGCGGCCGAGCAGGGCTAGCGTTGGTGGATATTGATCCCGCGTTCCTCGGATTACGAGTCTGACGTTCTGCCAAATGAGTTACCGCGTCATCCGAATTCGCCAATAAATTTCGCCCTACGATTACATTTATTGCACGCACCAATAACTTTCATCCAACCTTGAAGTCATCGAAAAGGTCCAGTACGTACTTATGTATGTATGTATGTATGTACATACGTACGTACGTACCTACGTACGTATGTATGTATGTATGCATGCATGCATGTATGTATGTATGTATGTATGTATGTATGTATGTATGTATGTATGTATGTGCGAACGCAGATATACTTCTGCTTTCTGTCTGTCTGTCGGTCTGTCTGTTTGCATGTATGTATGTATGTATGTATGTTAGCATTAATGGATAAATGGGCGTGGGAGGATGTTTGCATGAATTTGTCTATTGCTTCTTATTAACTATAAGGTACAAAGCTGATCTCAACGGAGTGGGATTGTTGCGACACTGTACAGATACAAACATTCTCATGATTAGACACATATGTTGTTTCAGAAGTTCGTTATTCTTTCAAAAATAAGCTAGGGCCACCAAATTTGAAATTCAAAGCAGACACAATAACTGAACATCTTAAAAGGTAGTTTCACTCTAGACCTGTTTCAAGTCATCGTTTGTGCCCGTTGATTACATCCTCATTAGTTTTTCAAAAATAAATTTGACGCATACAGTTGCAAAGAGGTATTACTGACTTCAATAAATGTCCCAGTTATTAAACTATATTCATAAAATGACATGTCCTTCCTTTCAGTGGTAGTATAGAATACGGAAAGCTTGACTCGAAGATATGCTATGCACACCTGTCCGCTGGTATGGAAGTGGAAAATCAAGTTAACGCATCCAAACGTAATTCAAACCAACAACTAAGCGAGATTTACATAGTATGAAAACATTTATGTAGAAATAATTAAAGTATGAAAGAATCTGAAATCTCATGTGCTGCGATTGTGCAATAAACTTAACATCTTGAAATGACACTATTTATTAGAAGCAGGCAAACTGGGAAGAGAAAAGAACATTAATCTATATCTCATGCATCCTACCAGGATACCATTCAAGCCTGGTTGTTGCAGGGATGGAAGAGAACATTTAAAAGTAAATCCCCACAGTCAATTACAATAGCCATGAAAACGGATACGGCCAGTATCTTTGCAAAATGCGAGAGGTATGGCTTTGCTTTTGCATGGTATAGAAAAAGAGCCAAATCTCTGTGTTCATTTCGGTAGGACTATGACGGATCTAATGACGTCAGTAGGTCAACTATAGGACATTGTTTACTATTGGTTTGATAAATTTAGGAGGTTAAAGTGTTTAGGTTATCTGTTTTGAATAAAATAAACCCGATTAATATTTATATTGGTTTGATTTCAGGTACCTCATTCATCGTAACGGCTTAGAATGATCTAACATGTATGTAACGTGGATAATCAGGATAATTCTCTTGATTCCAACATTTGTGTGTACAGGTAAGTTATCACTGGAAAAATTGTACACTTTTATTGTATCAAGTCAACAAGACACAATATTTATATGTAAAATATTTCATAAAATTAATATTCCTCTTTACACATAAATACATTGTATTTGTCAGTTATCATTATTATTTTTGTCGTCATCGTCATCACTATATTCATCGTCATCACCATTGTTATCGTTGTATTATATTATTATCATTATTGTCAGTATTATTATCATTATTATTATTATTATTATTATTATTATTATTGTTATTGTTGTTGTTGTTGTTGCTATTGTCGTTGCTTAATTTTTATAGGTTTGCATCTGTTATTCCCATTTTTGATAATGAGTAGGATAACGCTAGCAGCTGATTTAAGAATGGAGAAACAAGACTATATTGTCATCATTCATCGTGTCTGACTTCATCATCATCATCATTATTATTATTATTATTATTATTATTATTATTATTTTAGTAGTATTATTGTTAGTAGTAGTAGTAGTAGTAGTAGTAGTAGTATATACAGTTGCCGGATATGGATCACAGAGGTTTGATGGCTACTACAATAACTTAAATCAACCGATATTGGGAAGTTCAGGTATGTATGTTTTTCTGTCTGTCTCTCAGTCTCTTTCTCTCTCTCTCTCTCTTTCTTGAAGGGGTGCCTTTCTGCGCGCCAGTCTTTTATTGTCTGACCCTTCTCACTATTTTCTTTTCTACATTCTTTTGCGTGTCTCAACCTTGAATCAAGCACAAAAGTTGAAGGCCTATGTAGACTTGTAGAAAATAATTATTTAATAGTAATACATGACCATTTTTTAAGCATAGCATGATTTGTCATTTCTGCAACCAACAGGCCTCTCCACTTGGCCCCTCTCCAACACATAACTTTGAAACCTCATTCATACCTATCTCCTTGACGAATGTTTCAAACTCCAAGACTAATGCAGAAGTGTAGCAAGAAAATATGCCCCCCATTTCAAAGTTTATCTATGTTCGCCTTCTCCCCCCAACACAATCATATTTTTGAATGGGAAGTTTTGGCCGCCATTGGGCCTGCCGCCCCCCACCCCACCCCACATACACACTGTTGCAATGGTCGCTTGATTGAGCGATTGCTACGCCATTTTGAAGTTATCTACCTTTTGGAACTGTCGATCTGATACACCTATTATACTTACTGATCGATCAAGTTTTAAGAAATGTTGATTCGATAAACCGATTATACCTATTTATTAACTGATTTGTACGAAGTAGAGGTTACCTACTGTACTACCACTGGTGTTGGCATTGGCGTCGACGGAGACAAACGCATACTCATATGTACACTCATTGAATGTCAACCAGTTTTTCTCTCTATATCCTAGGGAACAGTTTGGAGTGAGTTTCGTTGTATCCAACCCTTAAGGGAGAGCTCTGATGGGGCGACAATCGTACATACCGGTATATTCTTGGTCAAGTGTTTGCTTTTTGGTATCTTTTTTACACTAAATACTATTATCTCTGGAGTAATGACGCTTGGCTAGTAGACGCATCATAGTGGATACGTCACACTTATCGCAATATTGGCCACTGTGCCCTGCATATCACGCTTGATTGATTTTGCTCATTTCCGAGGCACTTGTCGTGCCAGAATTGTGAAATTGATCATGATATGCATCTCTGTTACTTCCACACTCGTGCAACAAAACGGGCTAAACATGACATACATTTCATTTTTTAAAACTCATTTCGGTTAAGTTTTTGACCTTACTGAATGACATCATGACATGTTTTGTCCAAGCTGTCCTACCTAGAGTAATGAAACGTTTGCAAGTGGAAATATCTTGATGTATCGTGGGAAGTTTCAATTCCTTTTGCGAAAAGAGGTCTCTGTCATATATATTTTATGTTTCATTGACTGTTGAAAGTTTGTGTTCCATATTTAATGTAATGTAATGGGTGCTGTTTATGCTATAATAGTGTAACTTGATAATTAGCTAGATTTCTTGTACACACTTAATAGCTAAAGAAAGACACGCTGACCAACATTTTATGCTCTACAATCAGGAATTCTTTATTTATGTTTAAGACTACATGGATTCATCCATTCTCGACCTTTATACATCCTAATCTTCTCTGAAGGCATTTTCTGACCAATGCAGTTGAGCAGCAGGGAAGGTGAACCCTACAACTTTGTATGAGACCTTATTTTACAAAAATAAAGGTTCCTACAGGGGCTGAAAAATAAGGTCAATAATGATAAACCGAACCCTCCTAACAATATTATTACCGTATAGTTTGAAAAAACGGATAATAAATCGTTTTAGTTAGCTCATTTTTGTTACTATTTTTGACATTTTTGTTTTTTGTGTTATAGTGCGTTTAGTTTACTCGGTAGGTCACTCAATTTTTGTCATTCACCCTCCCTGCTGCTATAATTAAATAGTCAGTATAAATATTATTAATATGGTTGTCATCGGAGAACCTCATTCAGCTAGATTAGCACGAGAGCGACTAGAAGCAATTAGAAAATATTTACCTGTTCGTGATGCTGTCAAGCAACAATTACAAGAACGACAAGAATCTCATGTTGAATTTGAGGAGGATACAAAACAATTATTTAAACCTATCACTGAGACCACTAAAGGTATTCAACCTGTGTTAGAGAAAACCGCTGAAGAAACTGGAAAAATAGCAAAAAGAACAAAACAGACAAAAAAGATTCTTAGAGAACTTCCAGCCGAAATAGCTGCTGCGATGCCAGTCCAGGAAATACCTGAAGATGCAGACCAGGTAGAAGAAGGTGCTGAAGCACTAGCCCCTGAACCAAAATCAACAGTTAAATTGATAGATAAATTTAATGAAGAAACTATTGAGGTAATTAATGAACTTAAAATACAACAATTAGCTAAATTTGCTGTAGATGGTTTTAGTCTAAGAGATAAATTAATGAAACCTGAATACGCTAAAGATATTAAAACCCGTGACCAGTGGCAAAAAACATTATATCGCATGCGCATGAATGTTGAACAAACTAGAGTTAATGATCCACTATATCAGGATTATGTTAGTGAAATTAATAAATTAATCAAATTAGAAAAGGAGAAAAAACAAAGTAAAAAACCTTCAAAACAAACAACACCAAAACCATCTGAGCAATCATTTCGTGATTATCCAGGATCACCAAAATCACAAATACCAGTTCTATCTCCTACACCAAAGAAAACAACATCATCGAAACCAAGTGAAGAGGAAGAAGAAGAATTTCAAGACGCTCCCGGTGTAATTGGAAGTGGTTTAGGAAGTGGTCTTATTACTTGTCCCAATAATATCCTTGCTGATGTCGATCGATTAGAAATTCTCATCGGAGGAAAACGAGCTGGTAATAATTCCCCAGAAATTATTAATGAAGCAGCCGATATCTGTAGACGATTATTTACAGGTGGTATTATGGACGTTGATGTTAATCAGTCTCTTATTAATGAAATTGCCGATGACTACTACAGCGACTGAGTATGTAATTAAATACAATTACTATAATAAAATGATCGTACATAGTACTCAACGTGGACCAACCATGGTCAGGGTGATAAATTCACGATTACCTGTATACAAAACAACCTACGGAGATGGACTAGGTGATGTTGTTCAGGGTCTATTTAGAAGGATAGCCCCGAAAGCAATACCGATCGCAAAGCAACTGGGAATGAAAGCTATTGATGTTGTTCGTGAAAAGGTATTGGTGCTATGGGTAATCTCGCTGGTAAAGCATTTTCAGCGATCAAAGATAGACTAACACGATTAATACGCAGACCTGCGGTCCGACCTCAACCTGTAAAATTACCTAGCACTGAAGTAATGCCTGCAAATGTCAGTAAAATAATAAATCAAGTTGCTAATCAAAAACTAGCAGATTTGGTTGATGTACCAATGTCAGAAAAAGAAAAAAAATATAACTGCTAGTCTGATAGCAGGAAGTGGTCTCACTTCCCGAAGTGGTCTCACTTCCCGAAGTGGTCTCACTTCCCGAAGTGGTCTCACTTCCCGAAGTAATCTTCGTTTTAGACGATAATAAATATAATAAAGATGTTCAAACGTATATCTGATCCTGCATTTGACATGGACGCACCAGTACTTAAAGATGAGTCTGTGCGTGATTATCAATATTATTCTTACGACGCACGAATTCCAGATCAGCGTGGACGAATTGAATTACAGGTTCAGGATACAAGTAGATATTTCTTACCCGCTGAGGCTTTTATTGAAGTAGAAGGTGAAATTTTAAATATTGCTAATCCTGCAGCACCAGTAGTATATGGAGACGATGTTAATGTCGGTTTTGTTAATAATGGTATTATGGCGTTATTTGATAGTGCTACGTACATGATTGATGGTAAAAATATTGAATCAATTCAGAAAGATGTTGATGTTGCAACAACAATACTTGGTCTTGCTAGATACAGCGACGATTATTCAAGATCAGCTGGTCCATCAATGATGTTTGCAAAGGATACAACTGATTCTCCAGAGTATCGACAATATGAAATAGGACAACCAAGAAATTTTGCTAGAAACACCAATGCGGATGTACAAAGTATGATTATTAATGTAGATCCAGATTTCAACTTAGGATTTAGATCACGTCGAGCAATGTTGCGTGGTGGAAGAAGAGCATTTTCATGTGTGATTCCACTATCACATATATTTGGATTTTGTAGAAATGTCAGAAAAGTCATTTTCGGAGCTAAGCATACAGTTGTACTTGTACGAAAAGCAACTGACAACGATGCAATATGGCGACCCGCTGGTGATGCTGGCAAAGTAATTCTTACAAAACTTTCATTGTGGATGCCGGTGATGACTCCATCAATAACTGAAGAAGATCGTCTACTCTCTTTTATGAATCAAGGTGGTAAATCAGCATTATCGTGGCTAACAATGACCACAGATGCTATCCAGAGTAATATTAATGGTTTATTTACGTGGCAAATAGCATCACAACAAGGTGTTTCTGCACCACGACATATATTTATTGCATTTCAAGATGCTGCACGGGTGGATGATCAAACACGTAGTATTATGATATTTGATAATCTTGGTGTTTCCGAAGTTTCCTTAAGAATAAATGGACATCAAGAACCATCCGAGGATATTTTACTGAATTTCGATCAAAATCATGTAGCACGTGTATATCACCGTCTAATGACGTTCATGGGGCGTGATCAAAATGTTGATACTGGTTTACAAATATCACAATTGGATTTTACAACCTTATACCTAATTTATTATTTTTCGCTCGAACATTTAGATTTAACCAGACAGTCAGTAGTCGATATACATTTTCGAGCTCGTGTGACAATAGGAGCTGTTGCCAATTACAGAGCAATTGCTGTCATACTCAGCGATAAATCGATATTACTTGAAGGTGCTGGTGGACGAATGAGAGTCGTTGATGCTCCAGTAGAAAACATGTAATTAGATTATTTATGAATATTATAATGTCGTATAATAATGTTAGTGTTAGTCTGACTCCTGGTCAGATTAAAAAGATACAATCAGCATCAAAAAATAATGTGGATTAAAAATATTGCTAAAGAAAGATCAGATGAGCGGCTCAAATAAATTATCTCTTACAGAACGTCAGCTCGGGTATTTCAATGAAGCAAAAAAATCAAATAAAGGTATAAAACTTAATCTTTCTGCGGGTGCCATTAAAGATATCATTAAGACGGGTGGTATATTTCCACTTCCTGCTGCTATACCAGCATTAATTGCCGCTGCAGCCCCAGCTGTTGCAAAGGCAGCTGCATTAGGTGCTGTTGGAACTGCTGCTGGAATGGCATTAAAGAAAGCAACTGGACAAGGAATAAAACGAACACCAAAAAAAAAAAGGAAGAGGTCTAAGATTACCAGGGACCCCACACTGGTACGGAAAAGGCCTAAGATTACCAGGGACAGTTTACTGATATCTCCTATGTCCAATTTTGATTTACTAGATGCTGCTAAAAATTAAAAATAAAAAATTTTAGAGGAGTTTTCATGCGTGATCAATTACCAAAAAACCCAAATAATATTGAAACAGGTATTATTAATCTCGATGAAAATTCTGGTCCAGGCACGCATTGGGTCGGATATGCAATTGATCCACGTGGAATTATTTATTTTGATTCATATGGACTAGCTGCACCAAAAGAATTCTTAAAGTATATTAGTTGCTATCAAAGTATTCCAATATGGTATTCAACATTACCTACACAAACATTAACCGATCCACCAATATGTGGTCGAGAAGTACTTAACGTACTTGATGCTATATCAAAATCAACAAAACTACCCCACAAAGTTGTGCATGAATATACTACGACGTCATATTTAAACAGACATTAGTAAATATAATGGTGGATATTTATGGAAGATCTTCTCGTGGTAAAGGTCATCAGCAAGCTGATTTATCTAAGTATGCAACTCTTGATCAACTCAGAAATGAAATTGATAATTTATTAAATCTCGCAAGTGTGGGTCAAAACGAAGTAGTTGTTTTTCAGGATAAACAAGGACGATTAAAAACTAGTAATATACAACTACCAGATGTTCTTATACGAGTTCCCACCGCGGCTGTTAATAATATAGTTACTTTCTCTGATCAGGGTAAAATACAAGATTCTGGTACGTCAGTCGGTGATTATATTAAGAAAGTTGGTGATTCATTTACAGGTTCAATTATTATGAATCAAAATAAAATTACAGATCTTGGAAATCCAACCGCAGATGCAGACGCCGCAACAAAGAAATATGTTGACGATCAAGAATCTAAGTACGTATTGACCAACCGCGGTATAATGCGTGCATTTCTCGACATGAATAATAATGGCATTAATAATCTTAGAACACCAGAATATAATTTTGATGCTGCGACGAAGAAATACGTTGATGATAAGGAAATTCCTATTTCAACTTCGTTAAAAACAATCGGTGATGAAATGACTACACTTAGTGCTGAATTTTCTAAAAATTTAGAAATGTTCTTAAATTTCCGTAGAAATGTAAACAAAACCATTAAAGATTTTTTTGGTGATACACCAACCGTTGACATAAAACTAGCCAACATTAACACGAAACTCAATGATATTGCCAGTGGAATACCTAATATTGTTCAAAAAACTAATCTGATTAAAATTCCACACGGACAAATTAAAAATATCGTATACACAGTAGCATCAGGACCATCAACATGGACACCACAAAATAATACTATCAAATATGCCGCAGAAATTACTGGTATTTACAGGCTGTCCGTATTTAGTGATGAAATAATATAATTAACAGATATATATTGCGTCATTCAACTGATTCTCTCTCTGGAGTTGTATCTATATTGTTAAGAAAAGATGTTGAAGAAACATTTATACTGAGAATATATGATCAAACAATAAACTCAGAGCCTTATTGGTGGCATATGGAATTTGTGGCTGAAACACCGCAATTAATCATTTAATATAATAATAATGGATCAACCTCAGTCTCGCATTGACGTTCATCTTCACAGATGCAATCAAGTATGTGAGCGTCTGACTAAACTAAATAATTTTATCGACTATTATAACACGAAAATAAAAATATACAAAAGACGTATAGTTGTTATCGATTTAGTTGTTTACTCGGTTTCTGCTGTTATTACTGGAACAGGATTATTATTATCAATGTTGACGATGACAGCACCTGCTATTATAACCATTATTGTTTCAGCATCAACGACTATTGCTGGAGTTCTCGGTATTATAACCAAAAAGATACATACTTGTACAAATGCTAAATTGCACGATTATATGATTAAATTACACACAGTGGTAGAGGCATGTTCTAAATTATCTTTGTATATTTCTTCGTGTGTTAGTGATGGTGAAATATCTGATACTGAATTCGCGATGATGATGAAAACTTATGATGATGCTTTTAAGGTGATCGCAAATGATTTTAATGAATTAAATAACAACAATAATAATAATGACAGACAGGGAATTACTTCAGCAGATCGTCACTAATACAACTCCGTCAAAAACTACTATGATATCGTTAAGTTCGACCAATCCTGAGTTTAGTGTCAATTTTCCAACCGCAATTCCTGCAAAAGAAATAGCATTAGCACAATTGCGAGTTTATTATAGTTGGCCCAACATTAGATCAAAACCATTTGGTGGACTACAGCCAAATAATTCATTAATATTTGCTAATAAGAATAAACCTGATGGAACTCCTGATTGGCAAATAGTTTCTATTCCAACGGGCAGTTATCAAATAGAACAGATTAATGATGAGTTCCAACGCAGAATTAAATCTATTACAGGAAAAGAATCAAAAATAGCAATTACTGTCTACGAACCAACACTATCTGCGGTTATTGAAATAAATTCCCCTGATTACTCCGTAGATATTTATCAAAGTTCGATTAGATCAGTATTAGGTTGGCCTGAATATCCACCGGTTTATCAAGTACCACCAGAACCACAGAGATCTGATTTTGTCATAGATGTTAAAAAATTTATAAAACCTCCAGAATATAGAACAGAAAAAAAATGCTTACCCATGGCGACGATATTTTGGTGATGGAGTTATACATTATATAGATAAAACAGAAACCCATTTTACAAAAATAGTTGATGGTAAAAAAGGTAAAATAATAGTACTTGATGTTGATGAAATAAATTCATATGCTAATACAATTAAGTCTGAACACGGACGTGTACTTAATCATCTAAGAAATTTATTTTCCAGCATTAGCACTTCCTACAACGATGACTTAAAAAATCAAATAATTGAAGTAATACAACATTTGAATCAAGTTGCTTCAGACCTAGAGTTCATGAATGATATTATTGTTAACAGAGAAAAAAGATTAGTGAATATAGCAGCAGATAAACGATATAAAGAGTTATATATAGTTAATGAAGACGGTCCACCTCGAGGTGTTAGACTAAATCTTCTGTTCACAACAATATTTCTAAACATTTCGGAATTACGCGAGAACAACTATCAACATTTATAATTCCTGGATTTAACTCTGAAGAGCTAAAGAAATCAGTTAATGATCTTATTGATGAACAATTTAAAAGAATATGTGATTCATGGAAAAAATTAATACCTACACCAACTATTCTTAAATATAATAATGATCCACACGGTGGAGGTCGCCATATCTCACCTGGTATTGTTAATATAACAACAACAATTGCAGTCAATCTGGTATGTGACGTAATTGATGACAGTTATCAAGTAGATCTTTCAAAATCTAATCACCGCAGTGGCACTGCGGAACAGGGGTATATACTATATTCATTTAGCCCTAAAGACCCCCCCGGTTGGTTAATTGTGTCTGAACCAATTAACCCCGTGTACCTGAGAGTTCATAATCCATTTCTGACAAGAATAAATTTCAAACTCACTGACCAGGCAGGAAATATTTTGGATCTAAGACAAGAATCTCTTAATATTAATTTATATATACGCTCGTAGAACGTCTGATTAAATATTTCCTAATATAATAAGGGAAAAAATAATCTGATTCTGAAATAATATATTTTTTTTAATCTGATGGGTAAATAGGTACTCTGATTCATGAAATATCTACAGATTTCTTTATCTGATGGGTAAATAGGTACTCTGTTTGATGTTTTTGGACAGATTTTCTTATTTCGTCGGGTATAATTACCCGACTAAATTATGAAATTTACCAGAAATTGAAATCTGCCGGGTATAATTACCCGACTGATTAACAAAATCTGTGGAAAATCTAACAGATTTTCTGAAAACTGTCAGAAAATATTATTATTATTATTATTTGTAGATTTTGTTAATTTTATCTATAATATTTGTAAATGAGGCCTGACAAAATCATGAAATCTGTGGAAAATCCGTTAGATTTTCAGAAATTATTATTAATATTATTATTTGTAGAAATCTGAAATCTGTTAGAAATTATTATTTTATTATTTTTTCTGTGGAAAATCTATTAGATTTTCTGAAATCTGCTAGATTTCTGAAATCTGTTAGAAATTATTATTAATATTATTATTTTGTAGAAATCTGAAATCTGTTAGATTTTCTGAAAACTGTCAGAAATTATTATTAATATTATTATTTGTAGAAATCTGAAATCTGTTAGAAATTATTATTTTATTATTTTTTCTGTGGAAAATCCGTTAGATTTTCAGAAATTATTATTAATATTATTATTTGTAGAAATCTGAAATCTGTTAGAAATTATTATTTTATTATTTTTTCTGTGGAAAATCCGTTAGATTTTCTGAAATCTGCCATCTGAAATCTGAAATCTGTTATAAATTATTATTATTTTATTATTTTTTCTGTGGAAAATCTATTAGATTTTCTGAAATCTGCCATCTGAAATCTGAAATCTGTTATAAATTATTATTAATATTATTATTTGTAAAAATCTGCTAGATTTCTGAAATCTGACAGAAAATTAAAATTTATTGGGGTATAATTACCCGACTAAATCATGAAATTCACCAGAAATTGAAATCCACCAGGTATAATTACCCGACTAAATCATGAAATTTACCAGAAATTGAAATCTGCCTGTATAATAGGTACTCTGATTCATGAAAAATTACAGATTTCCTTATCTGATGGGCAGTTTAATAATCAAAATCATTAAAATCTGATTTCTATGATTAAAGCAATTGTATATATAATAAAGCGAGATAACTCGGCTCTCTCTCTCTGCGGAGTAAATTAAACGATTATTTCCCTTACTACTACGTTCGATTTACAGACAATAAATACTTCTTGTTTTTCGTTAATTATTTAATGAATTATTTCTTTTTCTGTAGGTGATTAGCTGTTAGTAAAGCATCAATTTGTAACAGAGATGAATTTTGATGCATCTTTTAACTCTGATAATCTTAAATTCATGTCGGTTTATACGAGTGCGTAAAGTTATTTTTAGTTATAACATGTATTTGACCTTAACGAACGATAACTCTTACAAAAAAATATAATGTGCGATTATTTTATACAGTATATATAAATAATGTTTGTAAATTAAGTAAATATACGTTACAGTTGTACAATAATTGTGATTTTATTCAGTATATTGGTCGTACGTAATTTGTCTGCTTATTCAGTGTTGGGTTAACTACATAATAATTTTAAAACGTCTATATGTATGAATCGGAAAATGGCTCAGTGGTATAATTGTTGCAACTATGATACTGACGACCGTGGTTCGATTCCTATGGCTGACGAGTGTTGACAGTATTCGGAACGATGCTATTTTATTTTAAAGAAATAATTATTATATATGAACCAAGAAAATATATATAATATTATTTCTGCTATTAAAAAATTAAAGCATAACGGAATAAATATATCTGATAATCTCGATCCTGAAAAAATATTATGCGATTATGAAATATTAAAACGAAGAAAAACTGACAATAAATACACATTACCATCCAATTATAAATTTGTAAAATCAATTTATCAGTCTATGTTAGAATCCTTGGTAATGGTAAATGAAAAGCAGGTAAAACTATTTGCGCCTCTTGCACGTTCGATCGAAAATATTAGATCCGAACTATCTCGTGAATACGAGAAAAAGAAGATCGTAGATAATCGTGTAATTCAATTAAGAAAAATTATGTTATTTGATTCTGTCAAAAGTGAAAGTGAAACTGAGAGCAGCGACGGTGAAGGTAAAATATAAAATCGAATTATATACAATTTATTTATTAAGAGTACAGAATTAGATATATTCAAATATTATCCGCTGATCGTATTTTATTGAATATGCTGATCTAGTAATATTATCTGCAACATGTTTTACTGATTGTGGATGTATGCTAAAATATTTTGCAGCCGCATTAATTGATGGAAAAGTTATTTCCTGTTCTGTTTCTGTATTTATGGATTTAATAGATCTTCTTGCAAACTTTTTACATTTTCCAGTATTTCCGCGTGCAGCATTCTGACTAGGTGTAATAACTTGCAGGTTAGATAACCGATTATTATGGGGATTTCCGTCAATGTGATCAACTACAAGTCCATTTTCAACTACTCGATGAAAACATTCGAATATGAATTTATGTGAGTAATAATTTTTATTTCCAGTATTAAACGTAAAATAACCAGTATTATTAATATTACCGACTGGTTTTTTCAATCTACAGTTTCTAATTACACCATCTCGGGATGCTTCATAATTTGTATATACTGGATGTTTCACAAATTCATATTTATTACGAAATGTTTTTTTTTCTTAATTCTCTTATAATATCGTTGTCGATCATTTCATCATAAGTCTGATTTGTCTGAGTCATTTTATATAATAATATTATTTGTCTAAATCATTATTTTGAAATCTGACCAGATAATCTTCTTCTGTCTTTATAGGAGAGTCAGTGTTATTTTTTTTGTCATAATATCGTTTTAATTCCCTGTATTTTTTTCCGCCACATTTTAGACACAATTGAGTTTTTCCTCTGACTCCAACACCACACTGAATACACGGTATTGGTCCTGTACTTCCATTTTTGAAACTTTGTGCATGATATCCGCAGTATTTGTTCACGCACGGTTTATTACAAAGAGACGTATATCCAATTCTGAGCCAAACACATTTGTTCTTTGTTTCAATCATTATATATATACTAAAATTTTAATTTAAATACTTGTCTTAATTATATGGAGGAATTATCGGCAATTGAACCTCAGATATCCAGATTTGATCTTGATAGATTATCAGAATATAAATTTAGTACTTTGATGCAAGATCTGGCATTAACGGATGAGGATATAATCGAACGTATTCGTGAAGCAAAAATTGAATTTCGTGACGATGGTGCTGCTCATGTATGGTCAACATTCAGAGTCGGAAATGTTACTAATATGATGAATGACAAACGAGGAAAGGTAATTATTAATCACCTTGATGATCAAAAATATTTTATTTTAATAAAATTTATTGTAAATACAAAAGAAGATATTTGGATTATTCGCGACAAGTGCGATCCAGTACACATACAATCAGGAAATAATATTGTTCTCTTAAATAATAAATCTAAGCCCGGAATACTAACAGGTGTTGACAAATTATATTATATACAGAGTTATCCAGCAACTGCAGTTGTATATGGAATATTTCCGCTGAATAATAAACCCGACGTCGGGGATCTAAAACCTATGAAATTGTCAGAATCAAGAATAAACTGTGTAGCTGAACGAGTTACAGAACATTTTACAAATGCGATACGTGGTAATGGTTTAACAGATTTACGACGTAAAAAAATAAATACTTGGGCAGAATCAGTTAAAGATACCGGAGCATCTATCAAAGATGTCGCTGAACTAGAAAAGAAATTAAGATTTCCAATAACAGTAAAAACGCTGACGGGAGAGATTTTATATAAAACAAAATATGAATCAAGAGGAGCTCCAATAGATATTATTGATCATAATTCGCACGCATGGACCTCAGCAGTAACAATATTTCCACGAGATAGAAAAGTTAAATTTTATGATGGTCATATATTTGATTTTATCAAAAATATCAGTAAAAGTGACCCTGTGTCCGTTTGGTTATTTCAAAGTTCAGAATATGATCATTACGATCAGTTTGTACGGCCTAATGGTGATATTTACCGTATAGAATCTCTTAATGTAGAAATGGAAAATCTTGCGCTGAAATATACTTCAGACGATGTCAAAATTAGACAATTATTAAATAATTGTTTTACAGTTCCATCCGTAGCAGCTCATTTCGCTCAGGAGAAAAATTTATGGAAACCAACACGATCGGAATTTCTTGAGGATATTCATAAAAGTTGCGTAGAATATGGACACGGAGGATTATGGAATACTAAATACAACTATAGTGACATTATATCCGTCGATATGGTAGCATGTTATCCTGGAAGTTTTCTTGGATACGGAGAATTTTCTAAATACTTTAAGAGATTCGGACATCCATCACACGAAATGACCAGGGTTGCAATAAACGGACATTTACCAGATTTTGATTTAACAGGATTTGCTCATGTAGAATCATTCGAATTTGCAGAAAATCTCCATCCGATTACTTATATTTGGTTTGGAAGACATTTTTCAGAGCGATGTTGGGTTCCAATAGTACTATTGCGATATATATGCTTGATGTTGGAATTTTAATATCTTTACAGGTGAGCGAGGCCATTATATCATATAGTCCACAGAAACAAATTTGGTTACCAGAACCAAATAGATTTAATATTGATGATGCCAGGAAAGAATTCCCTAATCTTAATGAAGATGACATTATTAAAATTACTAATAATATACGTAAATGCAGAGACGAACATGATGAAAAACTTGCAAAAGATCTTGGTAGAAAGATAATTGGTAAATTTACTCAAGGAGGAGCCTATGATCATAAAAGACATTGTACAAGATTGATTATGGACGATGCTGAACTCGATTTTATAATAGCTGATACAACAGAAAAAAACATATTTATAAATCGGAGTAATGCTTATTTGTCAGACGGAACCAAACTAGGTACAATTGTGAGTTATCTTGATGGTGACTCACCGCAGTTTACTCATTTAAGATCATCTATGTTGGCATATGTCTCTATAAATCTACTGTCTATGATAAATAGATTTCCTCGTGATGCTGTCAGAG
>JAECUM010009121.1:0-59337 GCA_016617855.1 Megalonaias nervosa
AAAAAACAACGGCCCTTTTCAGGGCCACTTCATATGCATCGAAAAGATTTATTTTTTCTTGCCTAAAATTTTGTTGGTCGATTGTAAATTTTATGTTTACCTCCCAAAAAATCATTCTCTTACCTAATATTTTTTTAGTCGATTGTAAAATTTAGGTATGATAGATTGATGTTCCTCAATCTATGGTTGTGTTGTATATGTCTCTGTCTCTATTGTATTTGTCCCTACCTAGGGTAACCGTGCGTATTCAGGTCAGCCACTTGCCACATTGTTACCAATGACGTGACGTCACCATACCTGTTCCATTCCTATTGTCGCTATACAAACCCACTATTTTTTGTCCCTATATGGGCCCAGGGTTTTGATTTTGTCTCTATACAGGCCGGAGGGGTGGGTGGGTCTGTAATGTATTTTCCCATTGTCTCCCTATGCCCCCCCCCCTTCACTACTACTAATATCGCATATTTATTTTCTACCATAAGTTCTAAATGCAAATACACGCTCTTATGGGGTCCATCTGGTCGATCTTTGCAATAAAACTTGAAGTTTGCTGGGAATACTTCGGCTGAATGTATACTGCATTTTTGCCAAGATTCTGTTCACATGTCCTGGGTTTGAGAATATTATATTACAAAGTCGTCCACTTTTTTCCAGGTCTCTTTATTGATTTACAGTTAATGAAGTTGATTCGTATGGGCAAGTAATGTCTAAATCCGATGTGACCATGTCTTGTAGAGGTGCTCCGCTGTTTGTGTGGAGATAAAGTAGCAAATGGGTTGCTCAGTCTACTTGGGTACAGTCACTATACTGTTGTAGCTGTTGCTGGTATCAAATAGAACGGTGTCGAATATTCTGGTACAGAAATTTGGCAAGTCACGTTGAATACATCCCTAGCTTATACTAAAGAGGGTTTTAAATATAGCATCAGGCATACCTATACACTCTTGATCAGCATTGACGCCCGCACCTCTACTCCCTCCCCCCCCCCCCAATTTCAGCTCTGAACATGTTTTGGCATACAAGCGTAAAATTTAATAGTTGACCACCACATGTTTGCCCCCTCCCCGAAAATAATTCTGCGGGTGCCTCTGTAAATACAAGTACAGGCGTTAGAGTGTTTCTTGCTCCTTGATTGACATTAAGTAAAATGTAGGTAACACACACACCCACACACCCACACTATGAGAACAGATTATCCGGGATCTAATTAAATTCGAATGAATTTATACATCAGTCACGCAGCTACAGACTGGTTTCATACTGTTCTATTATTTAAGAAAAAGGAGGAAGAACCGTCCCCACCTTAAGTGTCCGGTCGACAGACACTTGCGCCACAGTCATTTCTATAGAGTGGTGTACATTGAAATCACAGCCACCACAATGTTTATCAGGAAAGTCGCAACAAAACTTGGAAATCCATTTACACGTAAGCACTCTTGTTCTGAAATATCAATTAATGCTTCGAGTTCAGCGCCTTCTTGCAGGTCAAGAGAAGTGATAATCGAACGTGACATGAACGACCTTCAGATTCAAAATCCGGCTTGAATCGATGTTCCAAGAAGTGGGGATGGGGTGTGTATAATGAAGTGAAACCAAATCAGCAATATTTCAGTGGAGATGCATCCAAGAATGATAAAAAAAATCGCCGAAACTGTTTCTTTGATGCCACTTGGCGTGATTTCTTCAACTGAAATGGCAAATGACTTGAGATGCCCCTAGTAATCCTACAATGCAAGACATCGATCCCGATATTTATGTTTTGGGGGTTCAGATCATACTGCCCAAATAACGGCACTGTGTAGCGTGTTCCGATGTCGATCAACATTTGTTCCATGATGCTGTCACGGACTCAAAATTACTCACTGGTATCTCCATTAAAAATTCCCCAACAAATTGCTGAACGAAAACGTAATGAACCATGCCGGGAATCAGACATTTTGAGTTTTCTAGGTGGCCTGTATTTTATATATACATTTGTAAAACTTCCTTCATGGAGGGTTCAAACTACGCCATAATGCTTATTCCAGGGCACAATGTACCAATCAAATTTGGTTTAACAACGATTTTTGTCATGCTTGAAGACCCCAGATGTGTAAAGTGTTGCCTACTCGTAAAACAAGTCGTGACAAGAACAGTTAAATAAAAATTGTATCCTTCATCGAGCATATTTTCATATGCGGAACTTTCAACTAATTTGCGGGAGTTCTTGTGCATCACTCTTCTCCAAGTGTGCGAATTCGTACATATTTTACAAGATTCATGCAATCGCACACCCTGACAACATCTCTGTATGATATATATATCAATGACTTTAGAGCGATGTTTTTCTGTTGCTTTGCTAGTAGTTCCTGTCTGTTACACAGGGAATAATCTACACTGATTCCTGATTGGTAGTTATTATTTAACCTCGAACAGAAAAGCAGTAACCACCAATAATTTTTGCGCGTAACATTTCACTGTGACACACTGGTAATGTAGCTGTCAAATCAACCAGAGTAGACAAAATCAAATTCAGTGTAGAAATTTCGTGTAAAATTGGTTATTAAATGATGTGTGATGTATTTCATTATACACTGTATTCATTATGCACATGAAACACGTTTGGAATGTATCCTTTATGTTGAACATGCTGCAGGGTTAAGATAATTAGGATGGAATTGGGGGTGGGGGAAGATTACAAACCATGCCACTTTGTTTGAATTTGCAGACAGCGAGCATTCTCAATAGTCTTTTTCATTTTTACTAATAAAAATGAATGCCTAGGACTGCAGATGATGTTTCAAATGAATTCTATATTTAAAGAATAAGAAGGTGAACTAATAACAATTATTCAGAAGCACTAAAGACTAAAATAACTTGATTCTCCTTCTCTGGTGTTGATATGTATATCATTCCAGCAAAAGTATTGATGGATCAATTTATCAATGTATTGTTTCACCCCTACTAGTTGGTGTAAGTAGAAACTGAGTTGATCTGATATCTACAACGGCTACTATAATAGCCATCCATTACATCAAAATGAAAAGTCACGTTGAACAAGGTTCACCAGAATATTAATTATGGTATCAAGTTGGACCTGAATGAAAATAGTACCATCTGACCTCATATGTGGATGCCACAATCAATGTATTGAAAATCTTGCTACTAATTCTCCTGAAAATGGATTGTCATATCAACATAAGTGTTTTTACCAAAGTCTTCTACTGGTGCGTAGTTGGTCTTAAATGAAAATTATGATGATCTTACATCCAGTATGGCCGCCACAGTGGCTAATTTGAAAATGATTTCAACACTCAGCAGTTAAAAAGAATAGTTTTATCTTGAATTTCTGTAAATTCTTTTCAGACAGTAGAGTTAGTTCCTTTAAGGGACTCTTGCTTTCCAGTTGATGGGGACAAGTTTGAGGTTGAAGTTTGTTTAATGATTACTTTATGTAAGCAGCTGGTAATAGTTTTTTCTTTATGGTTTGGTTTGTTGCTTTTGGTTTTAAGAACTAAATTTATTTTCTGTGTGTTAAATAGCTTGTGCCTGACCATATTAAAAGCTTTTAAGCCCAGTTGTATCCGTTTATTTGCATATTATTGGGAAAAGTGTGAGGTTAAGATTAAGATTTTGTTCTTACTAGACTGTGGGTTAATGTTTGAGTTCAGGGTTAGATTGGTGTCAAAAACCAATCTTACCTATGCTTTAATCTGCACCTCAAAAGCAGAGAACTACCAACATAGACAAAGAGAGCTAACTCTTCTAGTGTGTTTGTGTGTGTGTGTGTAGCCTTCTCATTAGCTGCACCAGGTTCAGAAGACTTGTTTTTATAAATTGTAGCATTGTACAGGCTGATTTACAACACAGAATTTTTTTTTGTTACGTTTTGTTCCTCGTTATTTATCCCTGTACATTTAAGTGTGAGGGCTACTTCAAAAGATATGAGATGGCTGACATAAATGTGATGAGAACATTGGACATGCATATGACGGAAACATTGTTTATTATTCATTAGTGACCACAACCTCATGAAATTTACTCGATAATAATTCCTTTAGCACATTTTGGGGTGCTGAATATGGTAAAATTACTGGCAAGTAACAGTACTATATATAGTGTACCATGCATAACCCCACTGTAAATTACTTAAAATGGTTGCCTTTCAGGTTCATCAAACATGGCCGTCCAAATACAAAAGGATTAATAGTATGTTTCCCTTTTTTGTCATTACAGGTTTACAGGCAATAAGGCGTTATGGATATCCTGCCCATGCCAAGACCCCCAAGCAAGTAGTTGAAGAAACAAAGGCAGGAATGGACTACTTGCCAGTCCCAGAGGGATCATGGCAGGCAGCATACCAGGCTAAAGTTTCCAAGGGAAACCAACAGATGATCCTTGCTGCAGTTGTTTTTGCTGTTTCAGTTGCTGTGGTAAATTTGCTTTAGCATCTTTAGTACTCTAGTCTTAAAAATATTACTGAGTTTTCTTTTGTTTATTGATTGACAATTGTAAGCATTCACTTTATGTGCCAGATATTAATAGACTTAATTTGGATAAGCACATTTTGTATTCTTACCATGGGCATGTCATGGGATAGGAATGTAGGTGATTTTATATTTACATTGCACCATATGCAGCTTAGCACTTGTATTTGTAAGTCTGTGTTCACTTCTAATAGAGAACATAAATTTGAATTGGTTATGAATACCAGGACTGTTTGGAGGTTATATGTTTTGATATGCCACTTTTTCTTTAAATGTGATTGAGTAGATTTAAATAAGGATCTGACCATTCCAGTGGCCTAAGTGGTTAGTGCATCCGCCTTTGATGCGGGAGGTTGTGGGTTTGAACCCTGACTGAATCATACCCAAGACTTATAAAAATGGTACTTGCAACTGCCTTGCTTGTCGCTCAGCATTAAGAGGTTAGTGTTATGACTGGTCAGCCTGATGTCAGGATAATGTGACTGGATGGGACACGATGCTGCTTGTCTATGGCATGATTCCCCGGTGATGACATCGTATCGATATGACTCAGATTGTTAAAGCGAAGTTAAAAATCCAAATCACACACATACACACAAATAAGGATCTTGATAAAATTGGATTCAACTTTGACCCCTCAAAAAAAAAATGAGCTGAAGATGTCATTGACAAAGCTAATGAGATCTTTCAAATTCACAATGGAATCATCCTTTATTAACCTTAATTAATATGAATAGTGATTTTGTTTTCTTTTATCTCACCTTTTATCTAAACTGGTCAGAGATTGGAAGAGCTTATGAGTTGGCCTATTGCCCATCATCTTTCAGTTCAGTGGCAAGTTATTCCTGTTACGACTAAACTACTTGTAGGATTGCCATGAAAGTTGACACTCAAACTGAGCCCAACAGCTGGTTGGTCCTAAATGAAAATGGTGCTGTTTGAACGTCCACTACAGTGGTCATCTTCAAATTCTTGAACAGATGGTCATATAAGCATGTGGGTTTCACTGAATGACTCCTTATCATCTCTAGTGGTCCTAGATGAAAATGGTGCTGTTCTTACATCCAATGTAGCTGCCCACAGCAGCCATCTTGAAAATCTTGTTGCTACTCATCCAGGATGGATGCTCAGATGTCAAGACTATCTGACATCAGTATTGCTGTCATTTTGAACATTTCATTGTTACATCTCCAGTACATAAAGCTATATTGACATGGGTTTTCACCAAAAGACGTATTACACTGTCTACTTGGTACTGAATGAAAATGATGCCAATCTGATGTCCAGTGTGGCTGCCATTTTGAAAATATTGTTACTTCTAAACAGAAAGTCATATCATGTTTTCACCAAAAAACCTCTTATGCAATTGCTACCATAATAAAATACTATTATCACTTCTCATTCTAAACAGAAAGTCATAGTGTGGGGTTTTCATCATAAGAGTTCATACAGTGTCAGCTTTCCTAGAATATGATGATGCTGATCTGACATCCAATATGAGCACCATAATGGCTGTCTTCAAAATCTTACACTGCTTCTTCTGAATGGATGTTCGTATTGATGTGAGGTTTTCATAAAAATACTCATGATGTCTAGTTGGTTTTGAATGAAATTGGTGCCAGTCTTATATACACACCATAACTGCCATCTTTAACATCTTGTTATTGTTACTCCAGAATAGATGGCCATGTTGACATGGGTTTTCACCAAAAGACTTTATATATTGCCAACTTGGTCCTGAATGAAAATGGTACAAATCTTAATCCAATATAGTATCCATGGCAACCATCTTGGAAATCTTGTTACCGCTCAAGTCAGTCAGGATGGTTTCAACTCATCCGTTTTAAGAAAAGAAATGGGCATATCTGTGATTCTTGGAAATTTTTTGTGGGCCAGTTCAGTGTTTAAAGTGACATGTGACAGTTCAAGGAACATGTTAGTTTGATGCACAGCAATTTAGAAGGTGCATTTTAAAATTAAATTAATAATGGAGATTTATAATCAGAAAACTTTCTTGCAAATATTCAAATAGAAAATTGATATTTATATGTATGCTTGCTTAATTGACAAGTTTGGCAGCAATAAAATAAAATGTAAACCTTGCAAGGGAATAGCTTCAGAAGTACCATGTAATTAGATATTATTCCAAATCACAGGGTGGTTAAGGTGTCAGAATTCTGAGTTGTCACATTTAGTGCAACATTGGCATTTCTTTTCATTGGAATTCTTATGATCATACAAAATGTGCAGTAAGGCAGAATAATGGCACCTGTACACATCAACCAGTTATCAAAATTGAATAAAAATGGGCCACATGTCTGAAATTTTCATAGATTCCCTACATATAACTCTGTAATTTTTTAAAGTTACAACTCTTTAATAGCTTGTCTTTAGCATGAAAAGAACATTTTGACATTGCCAGGCTTGAGCACAAATAAGAATAATAACACCCACATTCATTTTATTCCTGCTACTCCATCTTAGTTTATGAAAGATCCCTAAAATGTCATATACCATGTAATTAGAGTGAGACTGGCTTAACATTGTTTTCATTGTGGCTTGGCAGAGTGGTGAGTAAAAAAAAAAAAAGCCAAAATAGATAAAGAGAAAAATATAGATTTTTGTAGCTTTATTAACAAGGGGTGAAATGATTCACAGATATATTGATGCATCGATACATTTGCTGTACCGATATGCATATCAATACAAGTGGTGGAAAATCTATGCAAAACGATACTTTCCATATGCATTATTTTAATCTTAGCAGTCAATAATTATTAGTCATTTGCCTTGTTACTCTTTAAATTCATCTGAGACTGCTGTTACAGGCACAGGCACTCATTTGTGTTAGTTAAAACAAATAAGTCTTGACAACACTTGCCGTCTACAAATTAACACCAAGTAACGTGGTTTATAATGTTGCTCCCCCCCCTCCATGATAATTAGTTTATCTAAACAGCTTATTCTGCATAATGTAGTCAAAAGTTTCCTCTGACCCTTGCCACGCCATTTTTGATATTTGAACATTCATGTTGGAGTGTAAGGTCAGAACAAATTCCCTATAAAAAAAATTGGACTTTGCCAACACTTTGCAGTGTTGGCATAAGGTAGCTGCTTGCTAGCTGACCTAGGAAACTTGAATGCCTTTACATTGGGCCATACCAGCATGAAATTGATGGAAAGATGGTTTATTTCATCAGAAATTATGAGTGGAGCATTGGTATGTCTTTTATCTGTTGATAGAAGAGATGAAACCACAGCATTGATGAAATTTGACCTGAACTTGCCATTTGCATTAGCTAGTCAGATGACATAAATAGTTGTTAAACTTAATTTGATTGGCACATTTTGTTCTGGATCATGCATTATGCTGTAGTTTGAAATTGCATCAAGGAAGTTTTACAAATACAGGCTGCTTAGTATCGTATTGCAGGCTGTGTATCGTGAAAATAATTGATACGTGTCACAGGCACAGGTGTATCATATCACCTCTACTATTAACATTGACAAATATTCTAATTCTATCCAAAAGCTGTGAGTTTTTGAATATAAACATTTGGTATTCATTTTATGTCTGGTGCTTTGTGTGGCACAAATATGCAAAGACCAGTACCAAGCTTGGTTGTTTAATCAGTCCAATATTAGACCAATCAACCCAATCATTTGATCAGATCTTTATGATATAAATTAATGTACTGATGTCCAACACTGAGATGACAAATGAAATGGGGCCCCGAGTGGACTAAAGCACTCACCATTGCAGATCACTGCTATCTCATCTCTGTCTGTGTGGATATGAGTCTCGAGCTCGGCCAATGTGGGTATGTGGGAAAGCTTGCCAGTAGCTTCCCGTGGGTCGGTGATTCTTTCTGGGATTTTCCTGGGTTCTTACTCTACCATTAATACTGGCTGCCATGTATAGCCTATCTTGTGCTAAAAAATGGTGTTAAACCCTATAACAACAACAACAAATGAAATGGCACTCAAGAGGTTTGTTAGTGGCAATTTTTGTGACAACTAAAATATTTGATATTTTTCAGTATGCTGCATGGCATTCAGTTGATCTGAATATCTAATATTTTCATGGGCATGCAAAATACTTTGCTGCAACCTTTTAGATAAATAAATACATATATCACGGGGCTGAAAAATCTTTTTAAAAAAATTCACGCTCCCAGGGAGGTAAGTACTAATAATGTTTACAGAATAAAAATATAAAGATTGTTTTACAGAAGTTATTCTGTGACCGTTCTAAAGCCAGTTGTTAGTAACTGCAAATTGAAACAAATTGGCTTGATCAAAACAAATGGAAAACAAGCTTACATTTGAAAAAAAAAATGACCGCTCCAGTGGCCTAGTGGTTAGAGTGTCTGCCTCGGATGTGGGAGGTTGCGGGTTCGAACCCCGGCTGAGTCATACCAGAGACTTATAAAAATGATACTAATAGCTGCCTAGCTAAGTGCTCAGCATTAAGAGGAAAGTGTTAGGACTGGTTGGCCTGGTGTCCGGATAATGTGACTGGGTGGACATCATGCTACATGTCTGCGGCATGATGCCCCAGTGCTAGACATCATTATAAGCTGCCACACTGCAGACTTCGTAGCAGTATGACTGAAAAATTGTTAAAGCGGTGTTAAAAATCCAAATCACACACCCATACATTTGAAAAAATGGACTTTCGATGAACTAAACATCCATTTCGCCTCGATACATAACATGCATGCATTTGATACACACACACATTGCCACATTACCTTGAGAGATGTTAATATTACCAGAACAAAGTGTATCAACTAGCCAAACCAGTGAAAGATTTGATAGGTTTAATGAAGGGACCCACTGGTACATGCTAGGAAAGCTTGTGAAACGTCCTTTCATAGATCACATTATGCTAGAAAATAATACATCTTACAAGTGATTCAAACCTTTTGAACTAAATAATAGTCAGCACTAAAAGGATGATGCAGATGCCTAGTAAGATTCATATATTAGTGTTTCCATTTTGGAAATTGGTTTTTTAACTTGGAAAGAACACAATTGTTCATTTTATTGTACTGAGATGTGCATATACATGTATTTGCTTTTAGTGATGTTTGCCTCTAGCTTTTAAAAACCATTTTTAATAAAGTGCAAACATAATCTGTTTGATCTTACAATCTAGTTTGTGTTTGTGTGTATATAAGTATATATATATGTGTGTGTGTATAGAGAGAGAGAGAGAGAGAGAAATACAGATATACACCAAACAGAACAGAAAGTGCTATCCCTGGATTCTACTGGAGAATGCTTGTTAATACTAGGCAGAATTAATATTTAATACAGATAATACTGTTATACAGGTTTGAGAGTTTTCAATTTGTAATCTATGGATATTTGAACCCAGGTCCATTGGTAAATGGCACCCATCGCTTTGCCTGCATGCACCAGTCCATGTACCATCACAGCTAAGCACAGATCACCAAATAATGATGCTACAAAGTATGTGGTATATGCACTTGTGCATAGTAGACACTTGCATATTGACCTCGATAATTCTGATTTTTCTAGTCCTTTCGGATTACTAGGTCAACAAATTTAAACTCAAGCAGCCACTTAGTCAATCCGCCCATAACATGGTCACATTTCAGACTAGATTCTTTATAGACCTGATATAATATCATCATTGGTGTCCCACAAACTTGCACCACAAACTTGCATCAGATGACCTCTGCATCATATGCCATGTCAACTTATCAGTCCCTAATTATCCGTCATTGTTTGCTACCTAGAGAAATGATCAATAACCCCCAACTAGTGCATTACTCCTGGGGGTGGGGTGGGGGATTTCCCATCATTTTTCAAAACTGCCATTGTGAAACCTCATTATTCCTACTATCAAAACAAAGTCATATGGACAACATTTTTTTTGCATATCATGGCCTAGCTGCCTGGAATGAATTGCCTGTTGATCATGGACACAGTGACCTCATTCAAGAATGCTCTTAAAACTCACCTATTTCAATAGCAAAAACAGTCTCAAGACTTTAAAATGGTTCCTTACTGTAAAAATAATAGCATGATTTTGTTTGTAATTTCTTGGTATTTGCTGTTGTATTCTTGTTTTTATATATTGCCTTATGTGCTGATTGATATTGTAAAGTGCTTTGAGCTTGTATTGATTAAACACTATACTAAGTATTATTATTATTATTATTATAGGACTATTAAACACAAGTCATTATTATTATTATTATTATGAATATTTTTATTATAGGCCTGTTAAACGCAAGGCAGAAGTATAATGTACTGCTCATGGTACTCTTGTTAACCTACAGCAATCTTAAATGATTGGGTCAAAAAAAGCTTCCATTTTCATTGCAAGGTTATTCCATTTCTGATTGCATAGGATATTTTTCTGATGGTTTACATATGCTTGAGGGGCCCCGAGTGGCTGAGTGGTCTAATGCGCTCACCGTTACGGATCACTGCCATCTCGCCTCTGTCTGCGTGAGTTCGAGTCTCAGGCTCGGCTAACGTGGGCACGTGAGAAAGCCTGCCAGTAGCTTCTCGTGGATCGGTGGTTCTTCCCGGGGTTTTCCAGGGTTCTTCCTCCACCAATTATACTGGCCGCCATGTATAGCCTATCTTGTGCTGAAAAATGGCGTTAAACCCTACAACAACAACATCAACATATGCTTGAAGATAATCGCAGAATTTGACTGATACTAACATGTAATAAAATCTTTGTCTTTTAACAAGTCCATACTCAACTTATTGGAGAAATTTTTAAGAAGCCTTCTCTCCATCACTTTTCACCTCCCCGTTGATCAGGGATTATCACATAATAAGTGTATTTGTAGTGGTGAATTTCTTTACTTCTGCTTCTTTTTGAAAACCTTTTATGTTCCGTCCATCCCTTGTACATTTTAATGCATTAGCATTTTATTTATTTTTTTTAGGTGATTGTCAAGCTCCAGTTTGCATGTTTGTATGCCCTTACCACTAGTTTGATTATAGAATTTCCCATGTAGTTGACAAATTTTGTCTTGAAAAATACTGACATGTTCCGTTATCTAATGTACTAGAAAAGGTGGCACTCTGGGAATCTACTGTTCTGGACCCGATTTCTGTTAAGCTTTATTTGTTTTAAATTTTCAGGTGGTACATTTTTTCATAATTCTCCATTTTCCTCCAAACTTTCTCTTTTTTTAAGCTATTATAAATCTGATTCTTTGCTAAATTATGCATTTCTGCATTTTCCTTTGCTAAGAAATTAGTCTCTTGCATCATTTATTCAGCTTAAGTTGACGTTGCTTAATTCAAGGCAAAAATTGCCATAACACTTTGCAAGTACCCAAATTTTACAAGTTAGATTTGCTGAATGCCAGTGCCAACATGTACTGTAGCCATCACAAAATGTGATAGTCATGTGGTGTTACCCTGGCCCATCTCTTTGTCCATTCATCCATTTAGGTTTTGCATTTAGGTAAATTTTCAGGCACTGATAATACATTTTATTACATGACCACATCTTCAAAATTTAGAATCACGAGTGAAGATTGTGATGCTGATAGTGAAAAAATTTATAATGGTGATGATGCTAGCAGTGTTCACAATGATGAGCAACAATATTGGTTATATTTTCAGAGTTGTGTGGATGTATGTTGTTATGTTACCTAAAGTAAACTTGACAACTATAATTTGTAATTTGTGCACATGTTTCTTATTAAAGCTGTTAATTTCTTTTCAGGCATGGAAAACAAACACTTTGTACCTTCATGGACCCCCTGACTACAAGTCAGTTAAAGTGGAAATTCCTTACTACAAAGGCGAAATTAAATATCGGTTAGAAGATGAAGATAATCAGTGATATGAAAGTTAAAGATAGCCATCACTAGAGAATTCTAGGCAGCAGAATATATAATGAATACCATTAGTCTTTACAGGAGTGCTGTTGAAAAATGTTAAGAACTTTGATGTAGAAAATACTTTTGATTTGTACAATATGCTTAGACTTATGAATTAATAAAAATGACAACAGATTTTGTTCTGTGCTTCTTGTCCATATTTAATTCTTCCATGAACATATCATAATGGTTGTTGTATTCTCAAGTCGTTCTTTCATACATGGCCTGTCTTACTTAAGATTTATTTTGATATGCAATGTTTGATTGATTGGTTATTGTTTATGGATGCTTCAGCATTCTATATTGAACTTCATCAAAATAAACTTAATATCAACTTGCAGTGAAATCTTGAGGAATTAAAAAGGGCAGTACATACTGGACAGGATAAAATTACTACTCCATCATATTCACTGGGGATGTCAAGTCTGGCTGTCTACTCATATAGCATTGCCTTTTACAGTATTTCTCCTACTTTGAGCACCAGATTAGCTAAGTTGTTAGAAAGTAGGCAGAGGGCTTATTTTGTGATATATATTTTTAATAAATATTTGTCCACATTATATGAAAGTTGGGATGGGCTTTTCATGAGCACGATGTTAGCATCATTAGAATTTCATATGATGATGCTGTTAAAGGGGTAAGATACATCATTCTATACAAACCAATTCTTGCTCAAGCTGAGGAAATGCAACAATTACTATTTTCTCAACATTTAAGGTCAGAAAGGACTACACTGGCCTGAAGCTATTGATCACTCGTCTGGATGATAGATTTGCAAATTTGTAATGATTTTGCATATATTTCAACCAAGGTTATTTTAGTTTTGTTAAAGAGAAAGTATGTGCACTGTATGCTTGTTTAGAAGCTGAACCCAACTACACAAGACACATCTTCCTTTGCATAATGTGCTAGTAGATCTGGTGAATACAATTTGTTAGGAGTTATCATAAGTCAGATCCAACTGCATAAATCCAGACCTACTGTTGCATAATGTAGACCTGCATATGATCGCTTGTCCTTACAATATCTGCTGTATGGACAATGGCTTCAATAGCACATTGACAGATTTTCATTTCCTTAAAAACAGCCTCATTTTCCTACTGGCAGCCTTGCTGATTTGACCTCTTCTGTCAATTCTTGCCCTCAGTCTGGTTTCAACTGGAATAACCAAAGCGCTAAGCATGTTTAATTACCGTGTAAATAACACTGCATAGCCATGTGGTTGTTGTGACATTGAATATCGTAATTAAAACAAGAATTGTTCAATTTAGTGGTGTTAATACATAATGGAATATAGTAGGGTTGTAATACATGAGGATTATCACAATCGTCAGGTAACTGAAAATAGTCTTTTTTTCTCTTTGCAAAAGCTACAAATAAAAACTGCCCTGAATAAATACAGTCTTGTACACTGACAAAATTTTGTTTCATCTCTCGCACATGCACACACACATGCACACACACAAATGCTCACGCGCATGAACTAAAACATGATTTCAAGTTGCACTTAATTTCTTGACAATGTGGACTCGTATCATTGCATACAATTTACGAATAAATAATACCCATAACTAATACATGTTCAAACCATCTTAATCGTTTTGCCAACATTAAACTACATCTACTCTAAATGCAGATGAGTTTGCACACTGAGACATAATCCTCTCTCTCTCTCTCTCTCTCTCTCTCGTTCACTAATAACAAAAATCTTTTTGAGTACTTTTATTTTTTATTTTGATTAGATTCTTGAGAGCAGAATGAGACAGAAAATATAATTTTACTTTGTACGTTGGTACCCTTAGGTTGTTGAGTAGTATCTGTCCCATAGAACATGTTCAGGTACGATCCCTTTATTTTTCATGGACGGTAAGTACCACAAAATGATAATTATTTATTTTACATATAATTTTTCATACACTGAAATTAATCATTATTTTTTTGTGTACGAAAAATTACTAAAAATACGCATTAGTTGCACTGCACAGTCAGATGGACAGACCTTGGGGATCTCCATTTTGAATGTGAAGTAGTAGTAAGCTGTTTGAGTCTATGATGGTTCTCACTTTTCTGTTGCCTTTGTAACCAGAAAATGTCTGGAATAGAAACCTGGCAAGTCTGGTTTTCAGACTACCTCCCCTACCTGTTTTACAAGCAAAAGCTTGTATATATTTCCTTCTTTAAAATGTCCACCTTCATGTGATTGCTTGGAATCCCCATCATAAAGAAAGTGGAGGAGGCTGGATGAACAAGACATAGAACTCTTCTGAAATGGCTTGGATGGCCTAATCGTTTGTCAGATATAGGTCAATACAAGTCTGGCTGAAAAGGAGGAGTCTGACACCCACAGGGGGATTGCCAGCAGGTGGGTGGCTGCAACCAAAAGTATAAACTGGTTACAAGTGACATTGAGTAGAAACAAGGGGAGTTAATCTATAAAAGCTATTTCCCATCATCTATATGACACATAGATGGCAATACATTTTGTTTCTTTCAGGGAGCATTGGATTTTGGAGGCAGCAGAGAATAATCCCAAGTGTTAATATTATTGGGCAAGTATTTGATGGAGAAAACATACTGGTGCAATGTCAACAAGGCTTGTGTTTCTTGGCCATATGTAGCAAGGGACAGATCAACCATGGAAAGTAAACTTAGACAAAATATCTTTATTCTCCATGAATATTATACTATTCACTGCACAAATGCAAGCAGTCATCTTCAATAACAACAAAATTATGTAAATCAGAATAGATTTGCTTTGAATTTTATACAGGCATATATTTAATCAACAATAGAGTTGACCTGAACCAGTCACTTAGAAATTTTCCTTATAGAAATTATTTTTTAATAATTATTGTATATTTCTCACTCAGAACCAACTGCAAACTGCATAGACTCAAATCTGCCATCATGTAATGCACTGGCAGATCTGGATCTATAAAGTTTTTAGGACCAATTTTGGACCCTGATCTGTCAGCACATTATGCAAACAGTAGGTCTGGGTCTATGTTGTTCGCATTTGGACCTAACTTGTACATGATTATACATGGTAGTTTGACAGCAATAAAATTTATTTGAATACTATAAATGTTTTTCAAGCACAACCATTATACACCAAAGTTGTGTACCCCTTTGCTAACTGTGACACAAGACTGATTCATTTCTTAACAATGTAAGATTGGTACACTTCCTGATGTATACTGCTGTTCAACAGTCTGACATGAATCTAACAATTTAATATCAGAATTAAAACAAAATCCTGAGATACCCAAATCATTCAAGCCCACAGAAAATTCTGTCATCCACTGCCAACTCAACTATACACTATATAGACATTTATTAAATAACATCACTCGAGCTCTGATCCAGTATTCTGGAAACTTTTAAACAAAAACCTTGGACATGACTTCAAAACTTAGCATATACCATAATGATATTTAGCGTACATGGAGAAAAACCAAGGTTAGAAAAATCAAGACTTTCAAGTTGTTGTTTTTTTTTAAATTCAAAAATTAAAATAGAGAATGTGAAAAACTTGCAGTTGGGTTCGAATGTCATGATCGAAAGGTTTTAAGAATACAGAGCTAGAGCCTTGACTGATGTTGCAATACAGAACAGGTTTCTATGCATTGCTGAACTCAGGAGTCATCTGATGTGGGATCAACAGTCTGGTGAATACGGAACAGCTTTGCAACCTCAGAAAGATCCTCATTTTCAGCACCATCTTTCAATATCTGTGAAATAAAAGTTTTGTGAGAAGCTGCAAACAAGATGTATCGTAAACCAAAAATCATTTTACTCCTCATCCACAGCTGCAAGTGGAGGGGGGTAGGGTGGGGGCATTCAGAAAGCACAAACAGATGTAAATTAATGTTGCATAGTATATCAAGAATGTGTTTATTCTTTGGAAGGTTTGAATTAACTAAGCATTCATAACATAGGGGAAGATGGTTTATCATGAGCAATTAATAACAGTTTAAATGTTAAAATGTCTTTGCAATCCTACTGAGGTGCTTATATATGATGGCATAATGTTTATGTACTAGAAATAGCCTACCTCACATATTGCTTATTTATTTGATACAAAATATTTCCATCAACTAGACATTGATATTTATCAAGTTATACATTTTGTTAAAGTTGCTGTAAGAATTATGATTAAGATAGTAAATGATGGTTTGGGTTAAGCTGACTGCAATGAATCTTTCACCCCTAGGGGTGATGATAGGGTTAGCCCATCCATTGTCTCTGTATCATACATAGATAATAATGGCTCATAAGACCAGAGCTTATCCAAATCTCTTTGGTGCTAAGCAACTGCAGGGCCTGAAAAATTACGATGGTCCATGGTCTGCAGCCAATCTTTTTTTAGGTTGTAAACCAGTCAAACAAATATTTCTAACAATAACTTGCCAGACCTGTTCTATTTCTTTTTTCCTGTAAATTGAAAAGATCTGTAGCAAGCAATAGGTGGAACCTCAGTCTAAGTTTGATCTTTTTCAATCAAATATTTGTCTGTTAAAACCATTCATAAACGTGTATGGGTCTACCAAATTTAGCACATGAGACATGGTATAGGGTCCTAATGGCCTTAGACAAAATCAGTCAGAAACAAAATCTTCTGGCCCTAAACTAAGAGTACAGCAGGACCCACCTATTGTTTTTGATTTAATTGCCATTTTTCAGCACACAATAGGCTACACATGGCGGACAGTATAACAGGCGGAGAAAGAACCTGGGGATAGTTAGTAAGAACCACTAACCCATGAGAAGCTAGTGGTAAGCTTTCTCACATAACCACATTGGTCGAGTCTGAGACTCGAACCCACCCAGTTAGAGGTGAGATGGCAGTGACTGGAAAAGGTGAGCACTGTTGACCACTCGGCCCCTGGGGCCTCCCAGATGGATTTCCAGTCTACTGCAGATAAACACACAGTAGAAGTAAGGTTGAGAGCATTGATTGTGGTCACAACAGCCAATATTCTAACCTTACCAATATGAAATAGGAATGCTACCTTCAGGAAATTGGAATCTGAACATAAAAATGCTTCAAATATGTATCCAACAATTTAAACAAATTCAGTAAATCTTGCTCATTTGAGGTGGATTTGGTTCAAACATTTTAATACCTAGTTGTCTTTGCCTCCATGTGACATGCTGAACTCGATCAGGAAATGAATTGTTTAATGTAGATGCATTGTGTATTCTGTGCAGAATACCTGTAGCACACATTTGTTATTGAGGTGTAATCTGCATCACTTACCTGATGGCTAAAAAATTTTCTTGAACATTTTCAGGTCAGTCAAGGCACCTGTGACCAGTTGGCTGCTTGAGCTTGTTGGGTCTTGTGGGGTTTGTTTTTCTGGAAAGGTCCATCACTTGATCGAGCTGATCATTCACCCAGGGCTTGTCCCACCTTATAAGGCCTATAAGAATCACTTTGCATTTTCAGCACTCACTTTTTGAATTACTTTCAGCATCAGGACTGTGTTTGTGATTGCGCCTTGAGGTCCAAGACAGGTATGACAAAGGTGGGCAGTTTGTGATTCCACCTCATCACAAAGAAATCTATCATCAGCGGCCCCAAAATGCAAAAATCCATTGAAAGATCATTGGGTTTTCATTTCTAGGATGTTGGTATGGAAAGGCAACTCTTGCAGCCCCCATTCGCCACTGACTGCATTGAAGCTGGGTAATATATAGGCTCCCCAACATTACAAGCTGGTATCTGTACAGGTAGTAACTGGGGCTTTTGAAAAAAAATTTCTGTTGTGAGCCATTGTTTTGTTGTGCCACAGATAATGATTCTGTAATCTAGATACCTGGAAAAGGGATGCCATTGGGCAAGCAATTTACAGAGGGTGCATGAAATGGCTGCCAAGGAGAATCAAATCTTCTGTCATTGAGTAGTCTGAGGAATTGCGAAAATTCTCTCGCTATGATCTACTCTCTGTCAGAAGCAGATTCTGCAAGCTCAGTAATCCATGTCATGTGCAATTGAAAAAGGTAAACAAGATTGAGGTGTGTAAAGGATACCACACTCAGGTGGACAAAATGCTGGTATGGAATAAGGTCTGATTCATCCTAATTGATCAGAAACCCCAAAAGACTCAAAAGGGAAAGATTATTTCTGTCTCTGACAAAAGATAAACTTATCATGTATTTTTGGAGTATGTCATCAAGATATGCTGCAATCAATACTGAAGAGGTCAGCAGTGAGACACGATCTTGATGAAACCCATGGACTGAACTTAATGCTGAATAGGAGATCACAAAATTGGAATAGGGATGTCAAAGTTGACGTCAAAACTGATTCAAAATCTTCCTTTTTCACAGAGGTCTGATTGACCTTGCTGCCTCCGTTTTGAACCTCTGTGTGAGTATGTACACGTTGATCTGGCTGCGATATATGAAAGGTCTGAGATTCCCATTGGCCTTGGGTACCAGAAACAGCCGAAGTAAAACCCTCAGGTGTTTTGTGAACTACTTCTACTGTTGCTTTTCAAGTAGTGACCAGATCTCCTTTCTGTAAAATTTTCTGCCTTCTCCTGATTGGACAGCAGAATCTGTCAAGGAAGGGGAAGTCAAAAGGGGAACTGTTTGTAACAACGAAATCCAATGACCCTCTGAAAGAACTTGGATCACCCATTCTTTGATGGGAAACATCGACTTACATGATTTGAAAATGGAGTCTGGTGCCCACAGGAAGGCTGTCTGGGGGCAGTTGAGGTGGCAAGTCGAAGTTGGTTATTTGGAAGCTTGGTGAAGGAGAAATGTTGTTTCCTTCCTCTTTTCCAAATTGCTTCCGTAATTGAAGATCTTTTTGTCACCTGAAATTGGATTGAGGAGGAAATTGTTGCCTTCGAGTGTTATTCAGCCTCTTTTCCTTTCGTTGCCAATCGTGCAGCTGCAACTGATTCTATCTGAATGCAGAAGATGGGAGCAAGGCTGAAGTGGCAGTTCTTGAGATGCCTGCTTCCACACTTCCTCAAATTTACTGCCCAACAGCAAAAGCTAGCCAAAAATCGAGGCATGATGTGGTTTTATGGCAGCCAAGTGCAGGCAAGAATCCCATAGTAACTATTGTGCAAGATAAATACTTCTTTATCTCGGTGCATTCATGAAGAAGACACAATTACTTCATTTTATGATTTTGATTTTTTGGATTACATCAGGCTTGTTTTAATATCTCTTTTTTTTACAAGAAAAATAAAACACTGTAATGCTGATGTTGGCATTGTTCATCTGCATTAACAAAATGTTCAAGTTTCTGTGCAAGCCAATGTCAAGTTTTTTTGCAATGCCGTAACTTCAATAAAAGACAAGATGCAAGGTACCGCTGAACAGTTGTTTTCATGGAGTTTTTGCAATGCTGTAAGTCCAATGTAAGAAAAGACACAAGGTTCTAAGGAACCCTTGTTTTCACTGAGTTTCTGCAATGCCATAAATCCAATAAAGAAGAGACACAAGGTTTTATGGAACCCTTGTTTTCACTGAGTTTTTGTGATGACATAACTCCAATAAAGAAAAGACACAAGGTTCTATGGAACACTTGTAAGCTTTTGCAATGCTGTAACTCCAATAAAAGAAAAGTTCTATGGAACGCTTGTTTTCACTGAGTTTTTGCAATGCCATAACTCCAAAAAAAAAAGAAGAGACACAAGGTTCTATGGAACCCTAATTTTCATCAAGTTACTCAGCTTAGCCACATTCTTCAACTAAATCTGTGAAATCATTTTTTTTTGTGGGTATAAACTATCATGGTTTTGCAAAAAATGACATTTTGGTTTGTGCATCAATTCAAGGATTGGGGAAAGGGACCTTTTCTCCCCACAGAAGAATCATTGTTCACTAGTGGGTCTTTAAATTCATGATTTTTATAAATCAGGAAATCTACACAAATTTGTACCCAATGAAAATTGATGAATTTCGATCACTTTCAAATCTCTCAAATTATAATCAGTTTGGACTTAACAAATATTAAAAACAGTGTGTGTATTTGAAGGCTGCTGGATACAAAACCTGGACATGACTTGAATCTGTGACCCTCTTATCCATAATGTGCAAGAACACTAAGTGCACTATGGCTCTGTGAGTGCGTGCTCAAATTGAGACATTTTCTGGGTACATTAGGCCACACTTTGGTTGTGTACTAAAAATAAAATGATGAAAAGCAGTTTTTCATAGTTGTCCTTTAACAGCAAGTGTTCTTTAAATAGAGGTGTCAGTTAATACCGGCTCTACTTTAGTTTCATTATTCTGGTAAACTGTAGTGAAGTGATTACATTGCTAAAACAGAATTTCAAAAGTTAAAGAATTAATTTCATTACAATACATATCTCATTGATCAGGGTGCTAATTATATTTTAATGCCCTATATTTTTTTTAACAGCTAGGTATTAACAAGAATCTTAAAACTCATAATTATTCTTGTATCACTAGAGAATATACAGTAAACCCCTGGTGTATGTGTAAATTGCATTCCTAAGAAACCTTGCACATGTGGAATTTGTGCAACTCGAATCCATCCATCAATGGGGAGCGGTCATACATATGAAAAAAATGGAAGTTCAAGGCTGGGAACCCAAGCTATGTGTTTGCATATATATGCAAATTAAGCATGTTTCAGGGTGTATTTTTCTGCTTGTATGTTGATGTTAATTCGTGTAAATGCAAGTAAGATATGTGTAAATTTTGAGTTTACTGTATAACATTACAAATTTTGAGTGGATTAAAAACCAATAAACAAGACCTGATATTTTAACCTTTCATTACCAAATCGGGGTCTAGACAACTTGAGAAATAGTTAACAGTGTGAATAAATTGTATGTGTTGCATGTTTTTTGATTTCTCCAAACAATACAAGCAATATGCCAAGTTAAAAATGCCTGAACTCCCATTGAAACAGAGATGTTAATTGCTACCGGCTGTGGAATATATAATGGGTAAATGAAAAAAAAAGTTCTCTACTTTTCCTTTAAAAAGCTACTGAAGAGCTCTGGATCAGATTTAATAATTTTTATTATATGATATTTAACACAATGTTGTGGTCCAATAAATTAAAATGCTTAGATACCGGGCAATGTTTATGTTTACAGCTATCTCTCAAGTGTTCTTTCTATTTTCATTTGGAATTCCTTTTAGTCTCACCTATGTGTTACTGCAGGTGAAGAAACAGATGACTTTACATGTGGTACAATGTCCTCTTAGCCACTTTTTTTAATTTCACAAATTTGGTCATAAGTTTTCTTGCTTGGGAAGGTAGTAGCAAAAATTTACTTCTGGACGTTCTGTAACTGGTTCTTCCAGCTTTTCTGTTTGTTTGAAGTCTCATTTCTCCTGACAGCTGTATGTATAGAAGAGCTGGACAAGAGTATTGATGAACTCTTGTATAGACTCATTGGGTTGTCACTGGTTTTGGATCTTGCAAATTGGATTCCCACAGAGGGTCACCTTAACTTCCGATAGAATATAAACTTAGGGAAGATGATGACTGATTGGATGTGGAAGTGTTCTCTCCTGTCTACTGGGTTATTCTAGTCACATCCTATCCCTGACTGGTTTCTTGTTGTTGTAGCACCCTGGTTCCAAAATAAACCATTGTCTCGTAGCCAGGTTTTTGGATATATAGACACTAAAGGAAATTTGAGTTACATAGAGCATGATTTCAAGTCTAGTGGAACTATGTTACAGTCATATTAAATTACACACCAACCATATGTCAACACTACAGACAATCTTATGATTCCGCTGCAATTTAAAATCAATTATCAATTTGACACACCTGCAGTCTTGATTTCAAACGATAATCTGTACAACAGCATGGCAGTATTATGCATAGCATTACAGAAATTAACAATGTGGTTCTGTAATATAGAAAACAAGTGTCTATACATCGAAAATAAAAAATTCACAAGAGTTTTCTAGTCATTTCTTTATTTTTATACCCCTCTTTAAAATCATCTTTTCTCTATGTATCCAAAACACAGTTATGAGACAATGGTTTATTTTGGAACCCAGATGCTGCAACAAGTTGCGATAACAAAGGTCATGACCTTACCAGTAGCAATGCCAGATTCACTGGTGTCATCTATAACAAGAGGGTATAAAAAAACTCTCACTGACATAACAAAGTGATCAGCTGAACACATGAATCAACACAAATTATTCCCTCTGATGAGTTACAATAGTAATGAAACCAGTCATGCACAGGGTGTGACTAGAACACCCCAGCAGACGTGAGGGAATGCCTCCAAATGCAATCTGTCATCATCTTCCCTAAATACAAGCAATATGCATCTACTGCAATAACTATTTGGAAGTAATCTAGGTACTTATAAATTTCCATCAAAAAGTTAAACTAACACTCATTCTATCAGCAATATAGCACTACCTACATTCACTTGTAAGTCAAGTCAAACTGCAAACAACAAGGATCCTGATCTGCCACAGCATAATGTGACTGCAGATCAGGGTGTATGTTGTTTGTTCTACTGATTATTCCTAACAAATGACATAAACCCAGATCTTCCAGCACATTATGTGATGGCAGATCTGGGTCTGTGCAGTCTGCAGTTTGGGCTCATCTTACAATCAGTTATATACAGTAACTGAGGATGATGTGGAGACGTGTAGCAGCCAAGTCTAAAGCCAGTTTTTTTTTACCTGTCTAGCTGTAGTGAGTCTGTATGGGAGGTTCCAAAGCAAGACTCCCACAACCAGTTTATCTTTCATGTAGAACACCACTCCTTTATCAAACTCATCAGGGGCTGTCATTATGGCCTCAGGTGATTCTGGAGCCTGTTATTAATTTATAGAAGACAAAGACTATGAGCAGACATCTAGCTTGATTGAATTAGCTTTATCAAAAGGAACTTTAAAATTAGTAAATGGGGCATGTGCAGATGTTAACAATGTGAAATAAGATTACATATCATATTTAACTTCTGTACAGGTCTCTCTCATTATAATGCCTTTCATTATAATGTAATTCTGGATATAACTTGGTAATACTGTGGAACCCATGATCCAAATCATCAAAATTAATAAATAAAAACAGAAAAAACAATGTTGAATTTCGAATATCCTTTGCTGAAAAATTTATTAAAACTCTTGTACTTGGTCTATCAAATGTATGACAATATTATAAGTAAATACAATTTAATTTATAAAATTTTAGATCATTCTTGCTATACCATGGTGTGGCACATAATGAGGCCAGCAGTTATGGACCACAACTGTCATGTTATAGTGAAGGAAAGCTATACATGTCTAAATGGATTAAAACAGGAAATAATCATCATCTCCCATTCCAGCACATACTATTTTCCCCAACCACAATTATTAAGACTTGCCTTTTTATATATCTTTGTACCTCTTACATTACACTCACACATGAATAGAAAAATTATACCTGACAAAAGGTCACCAAGGCAACTGTCACATGAATAAAGAATCAGATAACCTCTATTAAAAATCTGATATTATCAACTGAAATCTTTAGAGTGCTCATTCACTTATTTAACATTATGGTGGATATACAATTTGGTGAAGTATAAACTGTTAGTCTACTTAATTACGTCAAACGATGTGTCTAGGTCTCTTTAATGACCTTAAATAAAATATTAATTGTTGTCATAAGACTTAATTCAAATACAGATTAACCAATGTCCATTTATTCCTGCTTTTTCTATGATCTGCACATTAAGGGTCATTACGAAACCTCCAAATCAAAATTATCAATTGCTATGGCTGCTGGTACTAAAATGGGGCAAGAAAACCGACAGTGTGTCTTATCATTATCAGTGCAGGGTAGTACACATTTTTCCATTACATGCATTCATGTGTCATCACAGTACATGACATTAAATCTGATTTATGTTGCATCGAACCTTTTGGTTGACCTCATCCAAAGATATCAACTGACTTTAACATTGATCTTGTTGCATGTATTTCTCAGGGCATGTATATCATGATCTTTGAGGATACTGATGGACAAGGAGTGAAATAAACTAAATAATCACCATTTAAAGGTATGTGCAATCAAATTCTCAAAAGTTATACCGACTGCTGAAATAACTGGCACCGAATACCCACATGACCCATAGGTCATATACTTTAGACAGATACTGATCAGTTTGCTGCATTGCTTCATATATAACTAAAACCTAAAAATACCAATGAATTTCAAATGATCCAGTCTCAGACTTATTATGTGCCATATTTTCAAGAGATTGATAATGTCTCAAAATACTTTGTAAACTGTACAAATAAACTTGAATAAATTTCTTGACAAATGCACACACAATGTAATATTAGCACTATTAAAAACTAAAGCTTTTCATTTGTTTGAAATTTTTCACGTCTGTATCAGGTGGCAGACACAAACCTTGACAGCATCAGATTTCAGTCCTTCATCAGCCTTGACTGCTGATGTGTCATCAGAGCTCTTGGCGAACACAGCTACTGTGGGAAGAGAGGAATCTACCATACCAATAGCCTCGAAGGCAACTTTTGGACCGAGGTCTGACCTGGAAAAGATTGGGATCTCTGCAGAGGAATTGAAACCACTGTAACAAGATAACTGAGTTGGGATTTCGGACTTAAAACAGAACACTGTTGATGGTAATACAAATATAATGTTTATTGATGTACGATTTAAATAAGAAAATAAATATGATTGATACATGCGTGTATGGGTCCAAATATTGGACAAATTAACATAATACGTACGAAACCTAAAAATGCAACAAATATAAATACAAATAAATGACTTATCTGAGATATTAACTTGAGTTACCTGTAAAATATCTTATATCAATTCTGAAACTATACTGGCATCCTACAAGTTGTCATCTGCAAACCAGTTCTTGTCATGTACCTCAAAAAGCATATACTCTGAAATTTAAATTACTTCTGCATTTTGTTAGTTCTTAGGGGCTTTCAAAGCAAGTTTGAAAAACAATAATCAACATCAACTTGTAAAAGTATGTTTTTTTAAAACTGGACCTAAATTGTAAGGAATACACTCTTTACTTTGTTTTGTTGGTTATATAGGGAAATACAAGGTACATGGAATAAAAATAGCAATTACCCTCCCATACTGGGCAGATCCAATTTGCCAGTTTGCCACAGGATGAGTGGTGATCTATATGCTTGTCACCAATGACAAGTAAAATATTCTTCCAAAAAATGATAAAACTTCGCATCTTTCAGTTAATGTTAATATTGTTACATGCTGTTCATTTCCATAAAGATTTCATACCTAGAAAAACTCTGCAACAATAACCAATGCTTTCTGTTTTCATGAATACCAGCAACAGATGATTAAGTGTCTATGTAACACTAATTGGTGTAAGCATTATTCTAAAATGTGGGAACAATAAATGTTCTCTGGTGGGAAAACAAATCACTCCTTGTCTAGGAAAAATATGCTACAATATCTGATAAAAAATACATACCCAGAGGAGAGAGGAAATTTTTCAGTAAATTATGTTTCTCCAAGAATACTTACCCAATCACATAACATTACAAATATTAGCGCCTGCTACGTCATGAAACCAGCCCTACTAAAAGATGACAATCATCTTTTCCTGTCTATCTCATATAAAGGACAATAACTCTTGACCATTACCTTCTTTTGGCACTGCCAGTTGTAGCTAGTTTTTAGCTGAGCAATACATTAATGAGGATGCTCGCATATGGTTGGGAGGGTTTTTAAGTAATGAGATTGGGTAAGTACTCTCTGAGAAATAATTTTCTCATTTAAATACATTCCCCAATCACATTATGTTACAAGAATAGTTAATAGGAGGAGGGAATGTTCAGCACCTGGCCTCCAACTTGGGTATCTTTCTAGGGAATGATGGCTGGACTCACCATGTGAATGATAACCCATTCTCCTAATTACATAAGCAACACAGCCTAGTTTCACTTAACCTGTGACCCTTATGTATGTTAAGAAAATAAATATTGAAATAATCTTATCAACAAAATTTTACTGCCGAATCCAGCAAACCTGATGGGCTGTGTTAATTGTTTTCATTGGGTCTGCTGGCCATCTGTGGATCCACCACCCTACCTACCAGATTCAAGATCTGACTGTGAAGCTAAATCTCTAAGATAAAAACTCAAGAGGGTTGACTTTACATGCCTGCTATCAGCTTCTATGATACTTTGGATTGAAACCATCTGCTGCCACATTGCATAATCTGAAAGTTGCAAAAACTCTCTTGCTGAAATCCAAGTCCTGTCGGAAACAGACTCAATGAGTTTGATGATTCTGATTACACAAAGATGAGGAAACTATACAAAATTTTCAGGTTGGTTTAAAACTCCATATCCAGACTGAAAAATTCTGGGATGGGTGAAGGTTGGACTTTTTTCAGTTCACTAGAAAGCCTAGATGATCTAAGAGAGGAGACCATTACTGTCTTGGAATAGGACAGAACTAGCCATGTTTCGTTTCTGGAGGATGTCGTTCAGATATGCTGCCATCATTGTGGATGATGTCAATCAGAACAGGGTGACAAAATCCATAATCTTGGCAAAAGCCCAAGGATCGATGTTGAAGCCAAAGGGAAGGACTCTGAACTAATAAACTGTGTCACGGTAAGCAAAACAGAGAAATTCTGTGACACGGGGTGGATAGGACGTGAAAATATATATGTCAGATCAGATGGAGAGATAGATTGATCTTGCCATCTCCTTCCTGAATTCTGGAGGTGCAATGAGTTGGTTAAGGTGACTCAAGTCGATGATGGGTCTCAACTTTTTTGAATAAGAAACAACCATGAATAAAACCCTGGAGATTGTAGTCTTTGCACACTCTCTACCACTTCTATTTTTTTTTTATGAGTGACCGTATCTCCTGTGGTAAAAAGGCATCCTTTTCCCAATCTGACGGCACGTCTGTGAAGAGGGGAAAGGTGGAAAGGGGAAGTGGTTGTGTAAATGAAACCCAAAACCTGTCCGAAATGACCAGGATCACCAATTGGTTTTCTAAGGGAATATGGATATCAAGTGAGCCCAAAATTGCAGGAGTCAGTTGTGCACTGGTAGGCTGTCTGCAGGTGGTGGGTAGGGTAGGTCAATGTCTACAGTTAGGAGGCTTGACGGCAGAGAATCTGGTTTCTTACCACCTCTGTTCGATTGCCTCTTAGGCTGGTTGGACTGCTGTCTCCTGGCATTGGTTTGGGATCGATATTGGTGCACAATCTGAATGAAATGATACCTTGTCCTGAGGCTGCTTAACATCCCTTCTCAATGGTGGGGGCTGAGTGTTTCCAAATGCCTGTGTTGGTTGAGTGGCGAGTTGGGAGTGTCAGTTCCTGACCTACCTGCCTCCAAACTTCTTCAATTCTTCCTCCATAAAGCGACAGTTACCCAAGTGGGTCATCTGTAAAAAGAGGGTATGATGAGTTTGGAGAGATGTGGAACACAGACATGCACCACTTGTAAAAGGTCTAAGTTGGCCAAAGTTGACAAGGCATTGGCCATGGGATGGTGAGTAACCTAGTTAATGATCCTAGCAACCCTGGCCATCACCTCCCAATTGTAGCTATGGTTGGAAGACTGCTAATGACACCAAATTTAACATTGAGGATGAAATGCGAATGTTGCTGGGACTTGGCTTTTTGAGAAGCCCTGGAATTTCATGCGTCACCAATTCTACCTGAAAGCCAGTAATTTATCAACTTAATTTTAACTGATTGGGGAAAGAGTCGGAAGAATGGTGTCTCTTCTTCCTCATCCAAATCTACCATGCTTTAACTTATAGTATTGAGTAGTGGTTGGGGCTGGAGGGCATTCTGAAGCTGCCAACATCCTATAAATTTCCTTGACTGTAGCCTTAAAGCTAAAATCATTGCGTTCCATGGTCAGATCTGAGTATGGTTGATTTGAAGGAGCTTCATCACACTCACCGAGTCAAGTCCCAATCTGGGTCAGTTTGTGGCCCTGGATAAGTGATACCAGGTGGCATCGATGACTCCATCCTCTTTGAAAATGTCACTAGCTCTCCCTTGTGGATAAGCAGTGAACTTTCAAATGTCTGGCATTGCCGGAACTGCTAGGTGGTTTGCCCAGCATATGGTCAGCCTGGATGTTGGCAGTACAGAAGACAGTTCAGCTATCACCAGTACCAGCCATTAGAATGGGCCTGGTTGGATGGACAATTTCTCACTGAAATCTCCAGCATAGTATGATGATTGCTTTGAACTTGCATTTCATGCAATCAGGAGACATTTCTCCTTAAACAACACAAGAAGAGAAAACAAAGCATAAATTAACAATTCTGCATGTTACTAACTAGCTAATACTGTTGCCCATACTTCCTCTGACCACCTATTACACATGCTTCATGCCTAGATTATGCTCTGAACCTATGCATTGCATAAATTTAGTTCACAGTTTCACTGAAATGACACAAAGGGAACAAAGCATAAATTAACATTGCAGCATGTTAGTAACTCACTAAAAACAACTTAAAGGTGAAAATAATCTGTGTCATGCTAACTCGTAAATGACAAGATGAGTTCATGGTGTAATGAGTGACAAAGTCCTCAAATTTGGCAGAAATTGTTTAAATAATTTATACAACCTGCAAGGAGAATGATTGTCCCAAACAATAAATAAAAAATGAAAATTGGATGGTCCAATCTTAACACTAAAATGGCTTGAATTTTGGAGGTAAAATGTACAATGTTATCAGTACAGCAGCGATGCTAAAAACTAGTGACACCCGACAGTGACATGGGAGGTAATGGGCAAGAGTTATTGCCCTTTGTCTACATGAAATAGACAAGGTAGCAGGTTAATATTTCTAATGTAATGTGATTGAGGAACGTATTTGAAGGAGAAAAAAAAAAAAAATAGAAATGAAATTATTTGGATTAATTTAACAATGACCTAGACCATTATACAACAGCTACATGGATTATGATCATGTAATTTGGTACCATGATTTAGTACATGAAGATAACCAGGAATAAGAAAGCAAAATGTTGAACCAGGAAACAGAAAACAAAGTGTGAATCACTAGAGATTACTTCTTTAAGAAATCCAAACAGATGCTGTAACAGTACATCAGTGAAAAAATTTTATTTTGTTGGGAAAATGTGTTATCAACAGCAAACATTGATGTGAACAACATGGCAGTTGTATACTAATGGCAATATTGCAAACATAAGAAAAATGAGAAGTATTTTGTGCATGAGTATACTGTTTTTCATGTCAGCTGATATGCAAGTGCTAATCCCTCAAATAAGTAGGTCAGGAAATTTATATACAACTTTTCTGAGCTCAATTTAGTGCCAATATTTCTTCCAAAATCTTGGCCTATTGAGTGTGTGTGTGTGTGTATATATATATATATATCGTTGTTTGTAACATGGGATGAGGAAGTCATTGATGGGACGAGTGGTTTCATCACCATACTCATCTTAAGGAATGTGCAGATTCAACAACTTATTTCTCAACCTGGAACAATATGATGAAATAATAAAGAACAATAATTAATATTTTCTTACATACACATATCATGGATGGCTAAAAAATACATATAAGTTAAAAACTGTGTGTAAATGCATTTTTTTAAAACAGATAATACTGACTTCATTTTATTTTGAGATCCACTAGTTAGTAAACAATCAAAAAGCCACCGATGCAAGTTATGGTATCATATTTAAATTAATCGAGCATCTTGACATGATTGTCATAATTATGATATTAAGTACAGAAATGTAAAAGGAAATACAACTACTGACATAAATACCATATATACTTCCTTATAAGTCGAGTCCAACTGCAAAGAACACAGACCCTGATCTGCCATCACACAATGCTCTGGCAGATCAGGGTCAATGTTGTTTGTTCAACTGATTACTCATAATAAACTGCATAGACCTAGATCTGGTGGTACATTATGTAACAGCAGATCTAGGTTTGTACAGTTTTGCAGTTATACTCAACTTACAGATCAGTAAATATAGTAATAAAAATATATTACAGAATTGTGAAAATGCAAACTGAACAGATCTAGATCTATCATTGCATAATATGCTGGCACTTCTGTGTCTGTGTAGTTTGCTCTACTAATTACTCCTCACAAATGGCAAAGACCCTGATTTGCCAGCACATAATGTGAGAGCAGACTGGGTCTGAGCAATTTGCAGTTGGACTGGAATTATAAGCAAGTATGGATGGTAATCTTTAAGTAATGAGCATATTCTGAAAGCTGATTTGGAAAATGGATTGTATTATTAACCAGAACTGGAAGGATTCCAGCTGATGTGGAAATTTAAGAATTGATGGGTTAAAGTTAAAATTAATGACAAGTCTTTTTGATTCTCAAATATAACAACTTTCTGCAAGTGAATTATTTATAGTGTGTAGTTCTTGTCTGATGTCATAAAGTCTCTCCTTATGTCACATCAATTTGTTGGGTTTATCTTTTCTGGGCTGTTCCATTTAAACACACATGGTACCCAGGGATGGAAAAAAAAAAAAAAAATATATGGTAGGATACACTGCTTACAAAAACAGCTCACATGAAAATGATACAAAATTCTAAATTGCAACTACAGGTGATCGCTTCATGTTGAAATTGCCTTTCCTGGATCCCAGCTATGTTGTACTAGAACTGCCCTAATATAATATCTAAAATACTAACACTTAATTCTACAGCCCTCTAAAATAAAGTATTATTATTAAGTGTATCCAAATTATATGCAGAATTTATTGCAATTTTTTACCCAGTTGAATTATTCACCAAATATTACCATTTAGGATAATGTTATTAACAACTGATCAAAATGGTACAACAGCCCTTTCAAAACCTTCTATGGGGTAAGGGGTTTCATCAATGAATTAAAGTTTTCTATTCATTCAGGAAGAAACTCATACCAGAATGATGATTGGTATGTATATGGTTTAGCAGCTCCTGTCATGTTCTCTCCTGCTAACTGACCACTGACTCTGGCATGATTATAATGTTCAACACGCCGCCGACCCAGCTGAATGTCATAGAAACAAGATGCATCGCCTGCCTGGTCAAAGAAAAAAAAATAGATAGAAATTATGTTTTTGCATTAAATTAGTAAAGTCTACATTGCAGCAACCCATGAGCCTGATAACAAACTAATGCAATCATAAAATGTAGTCATTTCCAGTTAATTCAAAATGACTACAAACAAAAAAAACAACAATGACTGGACTAGCTTACATATTTCCAGTGTCAATATTCATCAAACTAGCAACATCAAATATCAAACTTATGTCGAAAGATGCATGCATTCGGTTCAAAATCAGTATTCATTCTTAACAAATCTATCACTGTCATTTTTTATCCAACTGCTACACAGTAAAATTTGTTAAATACAAAAAGGTAAATTCAGCTAAGTGTGAAGCTAATCAGGCTAGTAGAAATTTGATCTGCAGCTATCTGATGCCACCTGTAAGAAATCAAAATATTGTGTCAACAGGAAAAGAAATTACTAAAAGCTCCTCCATCTTGATATGGGGCCCAGCAAAGGGTAATTACATGATATGGAACCTCACAAGGGGTAATTATGTAGCTACTCACCACCCATATATTAGACCTTGCTTCCATTTCAGCATTGACCCTGTAACCACCATGGATATCATCTATCTCCAGTCCTGATGTCTTGGCTAGTTCTGTGTTGGGCTCCAGACCAACTGCTACCACTATATAATCTGTCTTTAGCTGCCATGCAACAACAGATAAGATTTGTAAACAAATTTATTAAATTTAAACTATAATTTATAAGAGTCATCTAGAAACTACAAATCCTATTGGCTTGTGAAGATGCCTAGGGTCCAGCTTTCTCAATTACATTATGATATTCAAAGTCCATCCTTTCTCAAATCTCGAATTTTCTCTGTTTATTCAATGCAAATACATCAATGAATTAAAATGTGATTGGTTTGTACTACTTATACTAGTACCCCATGGTACAACACTATCAATTTATTCACTACTTATGCTAGTGCCCTCCATTACCAATTTATGCGCTAATTATGCTCCATTTTGTTTCTACAATGGCTACAGAAAAAATGTTGAATTTGGAAAATTCTAAGTATCATAAAACAACTCAACAGAACAGTCTTGACATATGTAGCATGTTTGGTTTAAATACCTTAAACATTTAGGAGTTATGCTTCCAACAGACAAATGGATAGCTATATCTCCATGTAATACAAACAAAAAGATAAAATATACCCAAGAAAACATAGTCTGCATCTACATCCCCCACTCTGCCAAAATGTCTACTGAATGAGAGGCAAAGATATTATATATGGCAAGTTAATATGTACAAAGTATACGCAGAAGTGACATCATGAGACATGCTCCAGAAAATTAATGTGAAAATCAAAGATTTAAGATCAACTGACAGAAAGACAAAATTGAACAAATACTGAAACTGAAGAATTGTTAAAAGCAAAAGAATATTTACACCACTCTATTATTAGACTATAAAATAAGCAAAACTTAAAAGAAATATCTTCAACAGTTTTGGAGTTTTTCCCCAGTGTTGATAATGGGTAAATGGACAAACAGACAAAAATATGAACAATACTGAACTGATTAATTGTGAATATCATAAACAACATGTGCAGTGTTGGTCTAATACATATATCAAATATCTGTACAATATATTAACTGTATATATTGCTCAGTGGCATAGCGAGAAATTCTGCCACCCCTCTGCCACAACCTCATTATGTGGCCCCCTCTGAATAAGAACAAAGTTATTTGATGGAAATTCTGGACCCATACTGGGCCTACCTACAGCCATTCCCTGAGAGTTGTGGGAGTTGCTTGGGTGGTTGCTATGCCAATGATATTGGTCCTTTAATTTTACTGATGTGATGGGAACAGTGACCTTGTATCAGCAGAAAGCAATGACAAATTGTCTTATCTCTATCAGCATACTGAAGCATTATAACATCCAGCCCTCTTATGTTGACCCTGAGGTTTTGGGTGAGAGAAATTTAGACACATAAGTTTGAAAAATAATCATCAAAATACATGTATGTACTTTGTAGTGACATGAGCTGAACAAAAGCAAATAATACTGGAATTATTTTTTACCATAATCTAAATTTGATGAGGTGAATTAGTGCGCATGTGTGTGTGTGTTTGTTTTGTATGGCACCTCAACAAAAACGTGGCGATGTAGTACCAATAAAAAGTAAAGTGAAAAAAATGAACAATTAAATTGCACAACAAAATTAAGAAGACAAATTCTTCCAAATAAATGTATAAATAAGTACAAGATAAAAAATATAACAATAAAAAATATAAAGATGTTCCAATTCTGTAAAATGCATACAAAATGTCAGATAAAGGTAGAAGACTTTTGACATATTGCTTCACAAGCAAGCTTCATAAATTCATTACTTTTAACATACAATTTTGCAAAAAATAGGCATTTTTATGATCATTTAGAGTAGTTTTTTTATTTTAATGATACAAAGTATGTGAAATGTCAATCTTTAATGTATCAGCTTGGACCTAGTGTATATGCAATAGCATAGAATTAAGTAATGTTGCATACATTGCATTCATGTTTAAAGCTGTATACAAACCTTTATCTGTAATATGTCACTTACATGTCAAAATCAACTGCAAAATGCACAGACCCACATCTGCCATAACATAATGTGCCAGTGGATCAAGATCTATACAGTCTGTAAGGAGTAATTGGCAGAACAAAAAACACAGATCTTGATCTGACACTGTATTAAGTGATGGCAAATCAGGGTCTATGTTATTTTGCAGTTGCATTAACCTACAAGCAAGTACCTATGGTATAACACAGCACATATAATAAAATGTCAGCATTAAAATCCTACCTTTGTAACTGCAGTTGTCCCTCATTATAATGCCCTTTTGTATAATTCTGGCCTTCTCATGGTGCAAGTGTGATCAGAGATCACATCAAGTTGTTAGAATAATGCTTTATGATTTACACTGAATGATTTCACTTCATCTAGTTCTTAAATATTTAGAACCAATTAAAATTTGAGATTGATATTACTGATTTAAATGTAAAAAGTATTTATAAAATACAACTAAAATTTTGGTACAACAAATAATCTTCAAAGTCCCTAAATCATTGGCTATAATGAAATATTAATCTAAGCAACACTCTCCCTAACCTGGATTATTGTACAAAATCTGATCCAGCAATTTATTGGGAATCATTTAATGTGTAATTTGTTGAGAAAAAAAAAATTCAAGATCTCTGGTGACTAATGATAATTAAAAACTTACTGTAATTCCAGTGGAAAGTCCAAGAGCAACCTGCCCATTTTCATGTGAGACAGTCTCAATAGTCTGGTTTGGAATCACAGTCACATTCTCTGAAATTTGACAAAATATACTGATGAGGATGGCAACTGAATTGCATAATATATACATATATAAATGCCAAGATGACTTATATGAGAATATGTTTAGTAAATGATTTATGTAGTGACTTAGATCCATAAATTTAGTATTTAATACAAGTAAATTAAGTAACAAATACTGGAAAATGATTACAAAATTAATAACAAAATAATTATATATATCGTAGAGTGGAACTTCCATAAGTGTCCCTCTTTAATCCAACCCCATTTTCAGTCAAATTATTTGGTCCCAATAAGGCAATATAAGTACTAATCAGACCTCAGTATACTGTCACCTCAAAAAAAAGTGAAAATATTTTGTGCCAACTGTATCAAGTTAAAGAGGTTTTATATTAATGTATATATTATAAAATATAGGGTCTTTTATAGCTTCTGCCAATGTCTATTTATCTACTATTGCTTTCATGCCATGTTACGTAGAGAAAGAATAAACTGAAGGTCACTCAAAAATTGAACCATTTTATTTGACAACAAATTTTATAATGGTAATGGTCTGCATTCTATTTTTAAAAGCAGATAGTATAGGTAATATTATATTAGGAATGGAACAATTATGAGAATTTAGTCATATCAGATTGTAATCACAAAATTAAATCCAATCAAATTTATTATTCATCAAAATAAATGTTGTCAAATTGTTATCAATTCATCAAACACTGAATTAAAAATGCAATAGCTCAGAACTCTACTTTGTTTAATGAAAACATTTCATTAGTGTTCTCAGTATGCATCATAAAAAATATAAATCTACCTAAAGACAGGACATGATATAAATGTTTTCTGCTTCTATGGAGTACATGTACATAAAAACGAAAGATAAATAAATAAATCACTTTCAATGTTACTATGAGTAATGAGTATTTGGGACTGCAATGACTATGGACAACATTAATTACTAAGCATGCCATGTGCAAACAGTAACCAATCCTACTCTCTATAAATAAGACAGTGAATATTTTTGTTTTTAATCATGGTCAACATCTCAAATTAACTTGACATCAATGTCATATTATTTTGTCTAGTGCAAAATACTGATGCACCAGAGAAATTACAATAATCCAATTGAATCGTTTGTTCATCTTGCTTTTTTCCCCTGGTCAAATCTTGACCTTTCTTAAAGTATTGTGGAGTTGAGAGTAATTCACCAGATGTTACAAAGAACATTTTGCTTGGGTCAGAAATGCTCCAGTTTTGTTTGTCACCATGAAAATAAACAACTTTCTATATTTCTACATCTGCCAAAAATTGTAAACCACTCTTTGTGGACAAAATCATAAAACCCTCTCATGTAGGCCCCTCTACCCAAGTAAAACCAATATATAAGGGTGCTGAAGGGACCCCAGGCATCTTTTACACAAAAGTAGAAATGTTATAAAAATTAATAACATCAATCATAAACCTTTATGGCTGGCATCCTTTATTTTGAGATGTATAAGTCAGGAATCAACATAGTTAACCACTTCATTGATGTTCTTTTTTCAAATAAATATATTGTCTATTTAAAAAAAGTACAAGTAAATATAGTGTCACAAAATCTTAGGGATGTAGGAACAGAGAAAACAACTACCCAAAATAGTGTGCAATGCTTGTACAAATATAGAAAATGTAGTGTTGCCAATGGAACACAAGCAACGCTTGGCTCCTTTGCAATTCGTATTTTAAAAAAATTAAACATACCAGCTTCAACTCTTCTTGTTGTCCACTTACTAAGGTACTCTGGTAAAACTTTAGCTAAAACCCCTGTAAGAGATGAAGATGTACATATTTTCGACTGCTGATAAAAAAAGATTTATCACCTTTTTCTGCATACAGTCAGCAAGTTCAATCAAAAGCATAAAACAACATTTCTGTTAAATAATTTTTTATAGTTCCTGTATGTCTCTCTAAACATGTTTTAAAATCTAACAGTCTTAACAATGATCACTGGCATGATATCTGAATCAAGAGATAAATAATGTAAACAGTAGGAACAGAAAGTAAAGAATACTAATGAAATTTATTGATGTGACTGAGAAGTTTTATTAAACAGACGCAAATGAAAATCTGGCCTATACAAAATAATATATTTCAGTTTCATGGACATATGATGGGTACATACCATATATAATCACTTATAAGTCAAGCTTTTACATGCAGAAAATTTGACTCATGCAGAGTAGGGGAGTTGTCTTATAAGCATGACAAACAAAAAATTTGATAAATCCATTGTTAATGTTGGAAATGCAAGATGTTTGCAGTATGTTAAATAATGTGAATTCAAATATTTTTAGGCTTTCATGCCATTATTCTAATTCACAAATGTGTAAATAGCATGCACTGTATTTATCCATTTCTTGATGGTATTCATTACACAATACTTGTATCAGGGCCCCATGTGGTCAAGTGGTATTCATTACACAATACTTGTATCAGGGCCCCATGTGGCCAAGTGGTATTCATTACACAAGACTTGTATCATGGCCCCATGTGGCCAAGTGGTCTAAGGTGCTTGCCTTTATAGATCCCTGACATCTCACCTCTGTCTGTGTGGGTTACAGTCTTGGGCTCAGCCAATGTGGACAAGTAAGAAAGCTAGCCAGTAGCTTCACATGGGTTGCTGGTTCTTCCTGGGGTTTTTCCCTGGTCCTTCCTTCACCAAATATATTGGCCCCCATGTATTGCCTATCATGTGCTCCAAAATGGTGTTAAACCCATTGCAACTAACTAACAACAGTCAGATATATACGGTTATTTCTATTTTAATAATTTGAAAATATTACAGGTAAATTAAATACTACCCACTGCAAAGTGAAGTGCCCTTCAATGTTGTTTGCTAGCAAGTATACTGCTTCCATTTTCATGCAAGTCCTAGCCACCTGTATTTGTATTAGTATTCGTGTTTGGCTGTATAAACACTGTTTGATGCAATAAAAGTTTTGATTTAAGTTGAATTTTCTTTTTCCATAAGTTAGATTTAATTCACAAATGACATTTACCAAGTTTTCTGCCAGTTCATGAGGTTGGATAACCCCTTGCTTGTAAAGGCAGTACTCACTTTGTTTCAAGTTCATAATCCTTTTGATTGAGACATGAATTTAATGCACATACATGTTCAGTATCAAGTAGAGTTCTACATCTTCTAGTCAAAGTTTGACCATAATCCCTTAGATTGTAAAGGCAGCACCATTTTGTTTTCCTACATGACAACCCTTTGATCAAACTTCAAGTTTGATACTTGATCAGTGCCAAGTAACAGAGGGTGGTTATTTGAACACCCTGTGATCTTGCTGCACAACTGTCACATGTTCAGTTGCAGTCTTTAATAGATTTCACAGACTGTATGATCAAAGTGTTACTTATGGAGCCTATGCTCAGTCTCTACATAAGTACCTGCATATAACAGTGAGACTGAGAATGAAGAAACAGAGCTGAACAAGATTTATGATGACTAGACAAAGACTTAAAATGACTAAATGACAGTGAAGGATTTCAGAATTTTATCAAATATCAAACAATGAGCATGAATTCTTAGACTTTGTACTAGATGAATTTAAATAGTGACATTTACAGGACACTGTGAACCACAAAAATGTCAACTTAACTTTCATTGTTTATTTGTAAGATGTATGGAATTAACATATGGGATATTATGAATAGGATTATTCTGAACTATTTTTATACAGTATGTGACCTATAACTGACTTATAAATGGAATTAAGCTGTCAAGCATTATAGATTTAATGGATTTAATTAGAACAAATTGAAAGTTGTCAGTTTATTTGTGACATATTCCTCTCAATAATATAATTGTATTTTACACTGGTTTTGTCATTATTTCTTTTATCTATCTACCTACCTACCAACATATCAATCTAGTCTCGGCTGCAACTCTGACTCAGTGAAGACACATCCCCCCTTCAGACTGATCTGACTTGCAAAATACACCCCAACTTAAAGAAGGGTAAAAGAAAAATTGGCTTTTTGAAGCTTGAAAAAGAGGGGGTCAACTTATGGTCCAGTCTTCATATAAGTGAGTATATATGAAAAAATATCCTGCCTAAGAAATATATAAAAGCTTTTAAAACAATGATGTAGATTAACATACTTAATGTACTGTGAATGATTCTGACAAGCTTTAGTTCTGGAATTGATAAAAATACTATAAAAGAATTCCATCAATTAAATACTATTAAATAATTTCATCAACTAAATATGACTTAACAGTTATATATAATAAATACCATGGGACTTACCTGACTCGGGGAAGATTTGATTAACTTTTATTCCATTTAAAAGACCTGGAAGAAACAGAAGTAGATAATCTTCCACAACTAACTTTAATATACAATTTAAACAATTTCTAGTTTTTGAGTCCCGATGAGCAAAAGATTGGAATTATTTAAAGTGTTTCATAAATATAATTAGTAGTACCATATATTACTCACTTAAAAATTGTGTCAAAATGCAAACAACATAGGATAATGTTCCTGCTGATAAAGTATGTTGTTTGTTTTATTGATTACTCCTAACAAACTGCATACAGATGGCAGATCTGGGTCTGTGCAGTCTGCAGCTGGACTCAACTTGTGTGTGAGTATAAGCGATAAGAACGAATCTAAGATTCTATGTATCAAATAATAAAACTTAATACTAAAAATTAAGTAACATCAATGTGTGTTGCTACTACTTATTTTTAAATATTTATTTAATATCCAAAACAAAACTATGGCATCAGAAAATGATCCTGGCATCAATAAAATGACGTCATTAAAGTCATTATTAACATGATCGATGGAAAAACAAGTGAAGAATTGACTTAAGATCTATTTGTACCGAAGAGATTTCATTCAAAACTAAAAATACACATAGGAAACGATGCATCTACTTAAGAATTGCAATGATTAATTGACTCTCTTTTGGAGAAAGTTTCTTTGGAAATTTACAATTGTTCCATGTATGATGAATTAGACGTTATCCCACAAACAATACGCACCCCCTAAGTTTCTAACTGAAACATATGGCTTTTGATAAACTGCAACCTTTAGGCCTATAATTTCTGCATGTAACTCCTATACTGATATGATATCTCAATATATTGATCATATTTTACAACTTTTAATGAAATCTCTTCCTTCACATGTCAGAAACACTTCAGATTTCATTAGCAAACACAAATCTCTTCCAAAATTATCAGACAAATCTTTCCTAGATACACTTGATGTTACTTCTGTCTACACAAATACACAACACAGTGATGGTATTGAAGGTTCTGAATGGTGTCTTTGTCCAGATGAAAATATGCATGGTCTCTAAAGAGAAAACATTTGGTATTTAATAAAACTTGTGTTTAAAGATAACTCTTCTCAATTCAAATCAATTCAAAAGGTGGGTACACAATGGGTAGTCATGTGGTTCCTTCGTATGCATTGCTATTCATGTGAAAATTATAAGATGACTTCTTGAATAAATGCCTTTCAAAACCAGATGTGTGGCTAAGATTTCTAGATGACAATTTTATGATCTGGAATCATTCAAATTGTTTTATTCTACAATTAAATTTTGTTTAACATGTCTAAAAATAAAGTATCATTTTTTGGATGCAGATGTCAGTAAAAAGAGAGGTTATAATATCACTACTACAGTAGATGTTAAAAACAAATGTTTCTGAACAGGCTGAATATTCTTTATGTTATCTAAAATCATGCAAAGACGGAACATATATACTGTACATTCAAAGGAAAAGACACAAATATTATTTCTGATGATAATGTCCTTAAAACGTCTTTGCTAGAATTCTGTCAACATTAAAAAATTTTTTTTATTTATTTGATATAATTAATGTTTTTGAAAAGGGTATTTTCCCTTACATAGTTTGATTCAGGTACTAAGATGACAATATCATTGCTTTCATAATCGAATATAATCCAAGTTTTCATAATATAGGAAAGATTATCAACAAATATTGTCATCATTTGCAATTATCTCATAATGTAAGTATTAAATCATTTCATAAAAGCAGGCCTATGCTTGCTTTCAAAGAACTAAGAATTTCATAGAATTCCTTGACAGTTCTCAATTAATAAGGAAATCAATGATGAAGGGTTCATCAACTAAATGTAAGATATCCAGATGTTTGCACTATTCTTTCATTAGTGAAAATACTTATTTCTGTAGCAACAATACCAAAGAAACATTTAGGATGTGTCATGATACTAACAATGCTACACTAAATGCTATATATTTGATAAGCTGTAAAATGTGGCATATAATGTGTTGGACAAACCTGTCAACAAGTATTGAAATACATCAACAAACATAGATTTGACTTAAATAACTTTAAAGGTCCATCTTTTTTTCATATCATGTTGCCACACACTTCAATGATGGCTTCCATAATTTACAAGATTTTTCACTTAAGCCAAATATTATTGTTATTTCAGAAATGAAATGTCTGTTATAAGAAACACTGGATACAATGTCTGGATACTATCAAAAAAGTCTATATTTTAAGATAATATGAAATTCATTAATAAATTCATAAAATTTGGTAATAACGTATTTTCATACAGCATTATATATAATGAAAATTGCCCAGTCTACTGCACTAAACTGAACTTTTATAATTTTAATAATTATCTGCATAAAACTGACAATACAAAAAGTATTATACAATTTAAAAATGTATATTACATTCTACAGTAACTTTCTGTCAGTAATTTATTTATCATATTATTAAACAATATTTTAATAATTATTTTTATTATTTTAAATTTAATTTTATGAGTTATGACAATATCAAAAGCATTTTACAATAATTGTACAAGGGGACATAACTCCACATTAATTCTGTAAAGGGACATATTTTAAAGAAAATGTATATTGGATTCACCATTTGGATACTGACAGACATATTTAAAAAATTATAAGTCTGAAGTTATTTATAATCTTCATTCAATATATTTAGTAAATTATACATATTTAAAGGGAAATAAAACTGTTTATCTCTATTCCTTCATAAATGTTCTACAGTCCTACCCACTTATATCGACATCACTTATGTCGACAAGCCGCCTATTTCGACAAGAAAGCAAAGTCCCGGTCCCTTGGTCTACTATTACTACCAAAATTGCCATGCTTATGTCGACGTCGAGATAAAAAAATAAACGTACATGTCAACAGAAGCCCTTGGTCCCAGCTTGAACAAATCCTTTGTTTTCTAATCATTTATGTCGACAAGCTGCCAGTTCTAACCCATACTTTGTTCAACAATTAGTTGATCTTGCCACCAGGCTTTAATTTTCCTGCCTAATCATTTATGTCAGCAAGCGGCCAGTTCCGACCTGTACTTTATTCAACAATTAGTTGATCTTGCCGCCAGGCTTTAATGTCGCGGTCAGATAAAAAAAACAGGCTTTTGTTTGGTACTATAAAGTTGGCCTCTTGTGGTGATTTAAATAAAAGCAATGAAATCTGATCGATTCTTGCATTTTCAAAAGTGATCGATGATTAAAACAAGTTTATTGTGCTGTGAAAGTTTCCTTTTTGACTTTATTTATATTTACGATGGCTACCAATGGTAGTGTAAAACACAGATTAAATTTACAGTCTCTGGAAACTAAATATCTGGCTGTTAAGGAAGTTGAGGGTGGGGCATCTTGCAAAGAGGTCTGTGAAACATTTTCTCTTAAACATAACATCCTGTCAGGATGGATGAAAGCTTTTTGTTGACAGGTTTTCATTTCCCTCTGAATAGCCCCATCCCCTTGGTAGCCTCAATAAGATGGGAACAGACTGACCAAAATCTAGGTCAATTTAAGTACATGTACTTGAAGCATGTAAATAACAACTATGCAACCATGTGCTAATGCTGATATTAAAAATTGTTGTGAATGTTTTTCATCTCAGGATGTGACTGATGCAATATTTTATTTGTGGATTTTATTACGCAAAGATAACCAAAATGTAATTTGTCAATATACAAGTGTATTTCACACTGGTTTTGTCTTCATGTACTCAAAATTTCCATCGTTTGTTTTCTCAGAGTGTAAATGCTACCCACTGACGACAGGTCACCCCTTACTGACGAATTTAACTTTTTTTCAGACCCCCCCCAACACTTATCTCGACATCCGCCTATGTCGACAATATTTCCTCGGGCCCGAGGAAGTCAACATAAACGGGTAGGACTGTACTATAATAAAACTTAGTAAAACTATGAATCACTTTAAATTTGTGGGGTTTATTGTTTTTCAATGGTAAAAGCATAATAAAATATATACTAAGCTGACATTCACTCCCTACCCACTGACCCCTACCATATTTAATGATATACAGCACAATCACCATCCCTAGCTGCCATATGCACAAATAAGGCATCACCTATGTCTTTACTTCTTTGTTTTAATACCATGCCTAATGTGCTGAGAAAGAGAATTTAGGATATGTTCATGAATGATGAAAATCACTCAGATTTATTCTTAACAATTTAATTTGCATCAAAAATTTCATTAAAACTGTTATGACTCTGCAATAAATGCAAATTTACATATCGTTTAAATCGTTCTTCGCTTCCCTAGTTATATCATTTCATATTAAAGAATATTCACTACAACTTTATGCAACTCAAAAAAATTCAAGTCATTTGTGAAATGTGATAACAACTTAAGTTCCAGAAAGTAAAATGTCAAGCACAGTTTACAATTTATCCTTAGATAAATTTATAATAACAACTTATCTATGAAAATATCTAACATAATGTATGGATTTGTAGCACTGTATAATCAACTCTTTGTCACTGTTCCAAACTGAATAGATGTATTAGTGTGAAAGCAATTGCCATGTGTTATGTACGTTTAATTTATTTTGCGTGCTTGCCCTTTGTCCGTTATTAAGGGTAGAGTAATTAGGGCATACCCAACTTTTATAAAAAAAAATTTCAAAAGTTGTTTACTGGTATTTAAGTTCAAGGTCTAGCCTTATTTACAATTGATAATGTTCTGGAAGTGAATTTTTGACCCACATCCTAGTTATTTTATTGTGTCTTAGGCTAACTTGTGGTCAACAAAAGTATTCATTCCTATCTTAACCCTTTACTTCATAGAGTGTATGTCTTTATAGGAAGTTTACACAGTGCAGTGTGCTGTAAACAGAACACCTGTTACCTATTTGGCTCCATACATATAGGCCTGCCTGTTAACCGTTACAGCCTTGTAGCGTATGTCACATTCAACATCAATTTTAACCATTTTACATTTCTGGTACACATCTATTATGTATAGAAAGACTGAAGAGCAAAATCTAATCAATATAGATGTATGATTTTTTTTCACAGAAGAATTTATTACGTGCTTTAAAATCTTGAGACAACTCATTCACTGTCAAGACATTGAAGCTGTGTGACTAACCATAGCTGCCATTTCTCATACTCGAAATTTACCAGATCTTTGTCTACATCCACATCACTAAATCATCTGAATTTGATAAATTATAAAAATTCTGTGTTGCCTACATCAATATCAGAGTTTCTGCTTAAGTTATTGAAGCTTTCATAGTGATTCTAACCATGCAAACTCCAGAGAGCATTGAATGAAATCTGTGGCCTTCATTCTGGAGAGTGGAGAATCTGACCCAGTTACTTTAAATAACAGATTATGACTAGAGATTACATAGCGACCGTGTGATCTGATGTAATGGTCATTCACATCAGTAAATGTAGTATCTAGAAGGGGATTTTCCCCAAAGGTGGTACTACAAAAACCAGCTCAAAATGGCTGATGTTGACAGCGGGCATACAAACGTGCCTCCATGAGACTGGTGTAGCGGTGTCCAGAGGTGCTTCTGTGCGAATAAGATAGAGGCATCCAAAGGCGCTTCCATGAGAATGGGGTTCAGGCATCCAAAGGCGCTTACATGAGGTAAAGGGTTAAGATCAGTCTCTGGATCATTTTCAGCTGTGTTCAGATATAATTTGAGAAGAATCATGTATTTAAAAATTATTCATTGGAATTGCAAACTGCTCACTGATACTGGGATTATTGTGAATTCATTCAACATGGTTCCCCCACTTTTCTAAAGGTAAATTTGCAGGTCATTTCCAGGGTTTTTCCAGGATGAAATTAATTGTTTCAAGGTTCACATACGACCATTACTGAATGGAATAAAAAAAAACATTTTAGATAATAAAAATGCATTTTCTAAATCTAAAGATGTTTCTCTTTCAAGACTCTCCAAAACATCTAAGTCTGAAAAGATAATCATGTACAAAACCACAAAATGTATCACACAAAACAAGTTTGACTACATTCCTATAAATTGGCAAGTTTTGTTTCCTTTCAAACTTTTAATTCTAAAGAATTCTATAGCAATATATGTGCATGTTCTACAAAGTAAACATTTCCTATCACAGTATGAAAAAAAAAAAAACCCATATGAACACAAAGCATTAGAATCTTAAAATGTTTAATCCTGAATTTTATCTGTGCCAATAAAATCCCAAACAAGATTTTTCAAACAACCTAAATTCCTTAAGACAATTTGGTTAAAAATCCATCATTTAAAAAAGATTAACAAAAGGTTTGATTTAAATTTTGACAAAGACCTTCAAAATAATATATTGCTGTATAAACAAGGACTGAATTTTCTGTAAAATTAACTTTTTTTCTTGTAATGTGATAAACCAGTCCCCTAACCTGTATTGATACAGGGGCTTGTATCAATTTTTAATATACAATACAAGGGACAACAATTTCCAATTTCTTCTGTGTTCTATTTAAGATCTGACACCAATGTTTCAAGCTACATGTCACTGTGTAATAGTTTCACATTAAATTCAACTCAGAGATTCACATTTTGGACAACAAATTTGGCTTAAAACAAATAGCAGTCCATTTTCTGATCCAGGTTTCCTCCAAATATTCCACCCCATTTTTCATATTTGGACATTTAGGCCTAGGTTGGGTTGTGGGATCATAACAATTACATATAGAAAATTGGGAATTTGCCGCCACCATGCGGTAGCAGTATATGGTAGTCGCTTACCAATGGGCCTAGCAAATTTAAATGATATTATATCACCTCATACCTGCATGAAATCAATAGGAAAACAATTCCATTATTATAATTATATATCACGTACTTGACTTAAACCATTATTCCTAAGGTGTGCATATCATTTTTTTTAAAAAGCTTTATGATTCATATTCAAAACAATAGGTTGTCTCACCCCTGTTTCCAAGGGCAACTGCCAATTCGCTTCCAAGGAAACCACCTCCAACAACAGTAACTGTCTTGGCCTCTTCGCTGACCTTGTACAATCTTTGGAAATCATCAATCTGAAAAAATTAACAGAACAAACATAATGTTATTTTTTAAAATTAATTGTACATTACTATGACTGTTTAGAATTTTTACTTAACTAAATCATACTGGTAGCAATATTTAAATTGTTTATTTTCTATTTCCGTATTTGTGGGTTTGTTTCAGGAAGGCATGATCAAAGTGCCTACTCAATATATTTGAATGACCACTTATCCCTTCACATATTCATATCTGGGATCAAACCCGAGACTGCAGAGGTGCAAATATATTGGCTAAATTGTAGTACCCACAAAGCTGCTATACACAATGTTTTGAACAAACCTGTCATTAATAGTGTGCAATATACAACAAATGAACCACTAACTATATTGAAAACAGCAAAATCAACTCACTGTTTTTAATTGATGTAGATCTATAGTGCAGAACCCAAAAGGAATTTATTTAGGGCTATTGAGTGTAATACTTGGGTTCATCATTTTGGAAAAAAAACCAAATATATAACAGTAAATTGCTGCATTATTCTGAAATATTTCCTATTGGAACAGGGGCCAATTATAAGACCTTGGAAACCCCTATACATGAGTACCTCAAAGGGACTGACAGGAATCCAAAACCATTACTTCTAAGTACTGACAGTTGAAACCAGCTTTGATAGTCTTCAGCAGTACATAGATTTTCAAGATGGGCATGGTCATGGCCATATTGGATGTAAGATCAGCACCATTTTCATATAGGACCAATAATACATCATAAGAAGTCTTTTTTTTTAGTGAAAAACCTTTGTTTTAACCAACAAGATATTAAAGAAAAATCTTTTTGTAAAAATCCCATGTTAATAAGACCATCCATTCAGGTTGAATAACTATAGTGTTTTGAAGTGGGTAAAACTGATTTTAATTGTACAATACTGACTTGCTATTATTGCGCTGCTATATATTTTTTCTGCTGTTAGTCCTAGGTTCCAGGACATTATTCCATCCTCCACCTAGTAATTTGAGGTCTACGTGGTTCTCATGCTTTTCTAAAGATAAATTTCCAGGTCATTTCCAGGGTTTTTCCAGGATGAAATTAATTTTTTCAAGATTCACATATGACCATTACTGAATGGAATTAAAGAACATTTTAGATATTAAAACATGCATTTTCTAAATCTAAAGATGTTTCTCTTTCAAGACTCTCCAAAACATCTAAGTCAGAAAAGATGATCATGTACAAAACCACAAAATGAATCACACCAAACAAGTCTGATTATATTCCTATAAATTGGGATGTAAAGTCATTTCAGTGTACAGAATAAAAATTCTAACTTTATTTTGCTGACCTGCATTATGTTGCTAAGTGGGAACAACATAACGAACATAAATTAATTTTGTTTCCTTTCAAACCTTTAACTCTGAAGAGATCTATAGCAATATATATATATATATATATGTGTGTGTGTGTGTGTGTGTGTGTGTGTGATGCATCTTATAGAAAGTAAACATTTCCTATTACAGTATAATAAAAACAATAAAGATAAATAATTAGAATGTCTTGTAACAAAAAGAGTTTAACCCTGAATTTATCTGTACCAATAAAATCCCAAACAAGATTTTTCAAACAACCTAATCTCCTTAAGGCGTTCTGGTTAAAAATCCATCATTTAAAAAACATATTCGAAAAGGATTGATTTAAATTTTGACAAAAGACCTTCAAAATGATATACTGTTGTATAAAAAAGGACTGAATTTTCTGTAAAATCAACTTGTCTTCTTGTAATTCGTTAAACCAGTCCCCAAACCTGCACTGATACAGGGGCTCGTATTGTATTTTAATATATAATACAAGGGACAACAATTTCTCATTTCAGCTCTGAGATTCAACAATTTTCATATTTGGACATTTAGGTTGGGGTGTGGGGTCATTGCAATTGCATCGAAAATTTGGAATTTGCCACCACTGTGTGGTAGTGACATATGCTAGTCACTTACCAGTGGCCCTAGAAAATTTAAATTTATGTTATATTGACTTATACCTGCAAGAAATTGATAGGAAAATGATTTATTTTCTCTGAAATGGCAAGTATTATAATTGTTATGTCTTTAATCTGCTGACAGACTAGACGAAACTACGGCATAGATGAAACTGACCCGGTACTCGCCATTTGCATTACTAGTCACATAACTTCACAAATCTCAAACGACGACACTGGAAGTCCAATAGTCACATGATATCAACTCCTTTTTAATGTTGCTGTACAAAAATTCAATTATATTAAATGAAAGTCAGATACTTTTTGTAAAAACCAGCAATCTGGCCAGTCTGATTAATCAAGCAGAGAGCACATGTCAACGTGGTAGTCACGTGATACAAGAAAACTCCAAAAGTTGTTCTTGGAATATATAAATATGGAAAATTTTGTGTTCTTTCGTTTTTGTATTTTTATTACAACCAGTATATGACTTTCATTTAATATTTTTTAAAATTCTTTTCTCTACAACATTTGAAAATGTGGGTTGACAGATTTGTGTACTCATGTGACTAGCAATGCAAATCGCCAGTACCAGGTCACATTTCATCAACGCCGGAGTTTTATCTTGTCTTTCAGCAGATTAAAGACGTAACAATTTTACTACTCACAATTTCTGAGAAAATAAGTAATTTTCATATTATTTCATGCATGTATCATTCAATCTAACAATGTTTAAAGTTTGCTAGACCATCCGGTAAGCAGCTACGCTTTGCCACCACCATATTAGCCTTGAGTGATGCTAGACTGGTTTTCATACCTTCCATGTATGGAAAGATACGGTTATCAAGCTGACTTTGAAAATAGAAGTCTACTAGATGAATCTAATCCACTGAGCATTTGGATTGACTCAGCATATATGTTTATTGCAAGCACCCAAATGATCCATACTGCATCCTCCGAATATTCTGGTTAGAACTCGATAAATTTAACTCACTATCAGTTAATTTAGTTACAACTCAATTATGTGACTGTTTTGGGCATCAAATGGTGGTGGAAAATTCCCGGGTTCTTCCCAACTTTCATCAATATTTGCAAAATTCAAGGACTTTTCATTGTTGGGAAAAAATTATCATTTCTCCCGACTTTTTCCCGATAGCGTGGGAATCCTGGGTCTATAATAATAAACAACAGGACTGCAGTCTGATACCTTAGTTAACTTTTGACAATCAGAATATCTTCCTTTTTTGATGTCGACTAAGACTGAAGGACATCAGAAAAGGAATGGATGAGGGAATTGTACAATAAAGGCAGGAGTGATAGCAAACTTGTGCTAGTGGACAAATGGATGATGGATTGCAGACAACAGGCCATCCCATACACTCTTCTGGTAACTGACCAACAGAAGGAAAACTGTGCACAAAAATTTAAAAATCTTGTCAAATCCTTTGTCAGGAATAAATTTGTGACAATATTTCCCTTATGATATTAAAAAGAATTAATAATTGCATGGATGGAATTAGTTTAGTAAATCAAACCCCTAAATCTGTATTGATACTGATAGATGATATGTAGGTCTGATGTCACCCGTTTATTAAAATGTGCAAACATACAATTTGGACACTTACTGGTATTTGGTAAAAGCCATATTTAGCATGAAATTCAAAATGGACACAGGAGAAAGGTTGTGCTATTCCATGTGGATTTACAAGATGCCAAACACAGAATTTTATCCAGAAATAGTATGTACATATCACCGAAAGAACTCTTCAGCTGACAATATCTCATCAGCCATGAGAAAAACATGTAAGTGTAGAAAATGTACAGCAATGTGTGATAACAAAACTGTATGCAGATTTTTGTTGGTTTTAATGAATAGACAATATCAGCCCCTAAACCACCAGTCAATGTCAATATAGGTGTCAATAAAGGTGTGGGGCTGATTTATTGGCCTAGTATGGAATGGAAAAAGACAGGTGAAAGTAGAGTCTATGAAAGTGAGAGTTCCTTTGCAATTTGTAGAGGCCATAAGTACATCAAAACCTTTACATTGGGCAAACCAACTTTATTTAAGTGATTTGAGCTTTTATGGAGTTATTATCCAGAGCAAGTTTTTAATTCCTTGTTGATAAAAGGCCATATTTTCTTACAATTTACATTAGAAAAAAAATCCTTCAAAGTTGTCAAAATTTAAACATTGAAAAGTGTTCAAAATTTCACTCCAGAATTTCTATGCATTTTTGTCTAACTGTTCTGAAATGATTCAGAGTTGGACAGATGCACATGTTACAGATGAATCAGATGGATCAAGAGGTCAAGAGAGAGATGATGGGATGGTGGACTCCTGAATGTCACATCCTGCTATAGCATTAACACAAATCACACTTAAAATTTCATACACAGAATATACCGCAAGGCTGAAAGTCTAAGTGTTCTATCATGACCGTAGATGTTTATCTACTCACAGTTCTAAATAAAATCGTTCTGTTTGCTATTTCTTCACCTGCATTTTCCACCACCTTTAAATTCTTGGGTCTTCCACCTACAAATAACATAAGCATGTTAAGGTTTATTGAAAAAGATAGGTAGGCAAGTATTATTCAATTATTGCACTTCAAATGTCACAAACTGCAGTGCTGTATCAAATGTGTGTAAATGTTTTTCAAGAGAAACATAATGTGAAGTAATTTAATTATTTCATATTAAAATCTGGTTAATAACCTCCAAAAGCTAATCACAAATGATGTAAAATTACACTGAAACCTGTGTATAATGACTGCTCAGGGGACCACACAATTGCAGTCTTTATAATAGGTCGTCTTTTTATACAGGTAAGACCCATTTCAGTGGAGAGTGAGAGAGATAGTAAAATAAAAGAAAACAAGTATTATGATAGTAATTTGGTACAAACATTCAAATTTATCAAACAAGGTGACCGATTATGTCACTTACAGGCAATTAATTTAGAAGAGCAGTAAAGTAGACCTTCAAATCCTACAAGTCACTGGTCACTATAAACAGTACACGATGGTCCATGTGACTGAAAATATAGTGGCTGCTGGTCACACTGAGCAGGCAGATGTTATTTGCAGATAAACTTTATAGACAATTTTGAGGGGACTGAAAAATGGTGGTCTGTATAGGCTGTTGGTCACTAGACTATGTTTGTATGCACAGTAGATTCAAGTCAAACAATTATTTACAATAGAATGGTCAGAACAAGTCCTACATAATGCTGTCTAGAGAGAGGCAAACAATGTATTTCCTCTTACAAATAAAATTCAAACTGCTGTCTAAATACATGCAATGAAGAAAATAATCACATGTACCAGGAGTACATACCTGTATGTCATGAATTACATAATCACATGTATGAGGGGTACATACCTGTATGGAATAAATAACATAATCACATATACCAGGAGTACATACCTGTATGTCATGAATTACATAATCACGTGTAATAGGGGTACATACATGTATCACAAATAACATTAATTCCATGTACCAGGAGTACATACTTGTACGGAAAAAAAAACAATGTAATCACATGTACCAGGAGTACATACCTGCATATCAAGAATAACATAATGTCATGATTGACATAATTAAATGTACCAGAAATACATAATTCGTGACCTGACAAAAGCACATGACATAAAAGCGCCCACAAAATAGCGAACAACAAAAGAGTGCAAGACATAGGAATGCCGACAAAAGAGCTTTAAAAATAGGATATTATAGAAAACATTAATAAGTTATTGATGTTATTTTCCTTTATAATCTAATTTCCAAAATACGAACAATGTCACAAATATTAGATTAGAAAAATAATTATTACATTATTTTTGTTTACAATCTAATTTACAAAATATGAAGAATGTCACAATTATTAGATTTGAAAACACTTAAAAAATGAAAATAACATGTCTTAGTGTTTAAATATAATGTCACTTAGATAATCAATCAATGGAATCATTCTATGACTTGCATCTTTTGTTCAGCTGAAAATATTTCTTCTTTGAAGCTTCTGGCTGAAAGATTCCAGACTTTTAGCATTCAATTTCTATTTCACATGGTCTTACTCTAGGTGGAAATACTTGATCAACTTAAACGGAGAACAGTGATTGCAATCAACTGTTTGCTGAACTGCCCTACGTCAACCTTTAAGTTGTTTGTACAAATCTGACTATCACCGATGCAACTATGCACATTCCACACATCGATGGTGAAGAGAGGATTAGCTCTGCAAATTCTTCTCCACCTTTCTATACAAGTATCCCCCAAATAGCCCATGAGTTGTGTCATTTCTTCTGGACAAGCCTCTATCAAATCTTCAAATGCAGTATGAATATCACTTGTAGGCATGAAACTCAATGCAAGCAGTATCTTTACTTTAATCCAAATTCCTCATTGTCCAAGACATCTTTCTTGCAGCATCTCCAGGATGTACTCCCATCAGCATTTTCCTCCCTTGTGATATGTATAGCCATCAACCAACAAAATAGCCTTGCCCTTCTGTGAATCGTTCTTCTCCATGTTTAATTTCGTTAAAAACTAATAGTTTTATACGCTGATTAACCAATAGATTTCATGATCTGATTTCTAATAAGTAATTAAAAGGTTTCATAAAAGATGTAACATCTGTTGTTCTCATCTCAACTGAAGTATGTACAATTTCCAATCAATGTTCAGGTTCTGTAAGTGCTGTGCTCTTGTGATAGCACTCTTCTGTCAGGGTGAAACTGATTGTGCTCTTTTATGTCGTGTGCTCTCTTGTCAGCACACCACATACATACATGTAACGAATAACCTAATCATATGTACTAGGAGTACATACCTGTATGTAATGAGTAACATGATTATTTACCAGGAGTACAGACCAGTATATAATGAATAAAATAATCACATGTACCAGGTGTACATACCTGTTGCAATTAGACACTTATCATAAGTAATTTCTGAACCATCATCAAGATGAACTTTCTTTGCCAGGGCATCTAAATAAATAACCTGCACGGGACGAGAAAATAATGGGAAAGTGTTAAAGAAACTAATTACAAAATTATTAATTAAACATTTAATGAAACTGTGCATTAATGCCTATGATTTACAGACAAAAAGAGAGAGAGATTCAAGGCCAATAAAACAACTTGCTCTACTTGACAAGTAATAGTTTCTGCTTTAATGTTCATTCGCAAAAACATGAGATATCATTCTTAGTAAATCTAAATTTTATAATGGATATAACAGTTAGAACCACTTCACACTGTACAACTTCTTCCATATATACTATTATAATACATCTAGCTTCATCAAAAAGAATATAAGCCTTGATTGCTGGCACGTGCACACATGCATGCGTGTTTGTGCGTGTGGTATGATATAATAATGCAAATATTATAATTAAATATAGGTAGCTTCATCTGAGACAACATGATTTAATTAAATAACACACATATATATCATATCATACAATATTAACACTGACTTTTGTATATTATGTATACAATATGAACATAACATCTCTTTCTCTTCATGTTTTATATGCTCAATATTCTTGAAAAACAATATAACAATCCTCATGATCAAGGACTTGTTAATATGATTACCATGAAAAGGACCATACAAAAGATGAACGGCTTTGTTATAACAAGGATTTTACATCATTTGCTGTGACTAGGGACCACCAAAATGTTGATATGTACAGTGGATCAGCAAAAGCAAGTCACAAATGGCTCCATACACTTTTGTGACATATAAAAACAAAATAAAAGAATAGGATGCAGATTCATTAAATGGTCTCCTGTAGCAAATAAGATCTGTCCTGTCATTGCCTATTTTCTCAATATTTGACAAAAAATGTAAGAGTCCCTCAAAGGAATTAATACTCTAATGTTCCGAAAGAATTCCAGAAATTCAGCATAAGACCATTTCATCTTGCTTTTTTAACTGCAGAGTGTTGGAACCATCTCTGATATTCTTGTGCAATAAGATTTTCAAATCAGCCACTTTGGTGGCCATACTGAATGTAAGATAGACACCATTTTCATTAGGGCATACTAGACATAACTAGCATTCATTTGACAAAACCCCATGGCAATCCATTCAAGGGCAGTAAGTATAACAAGATTTCCAAGATCCCCATCAGGGCAGCCATAATTAATATAAGACTGACACCATGTGCATGTAGGATTAACTAGATATTATAAAAGGTCTTTTGGTGAAAACCCTAAGTTGGTCTGACCATCAATACTGGAAGAATATCAACAACAATATTTTCAAGATGGTCACCATGGTGATAATATGGTAGACATAATAGTTGTCAGATTGACACATTTTCATTTAAAACCAAGTATGTATCATAAGAAGTCTTCTGATGAAAACCCAATGTCAGTATTACCTTCCATTTTGAATTAGTAGTACTGGATGTCACACTGGCATCATTATTTTCTCGTAAGACAAACTAGGCACCATAAGAAGTCATGCTGATACAACTTTCTGTTCAGGAGTAGTGATACAATTTTCAAGATGGCTGCTGTGGTGGCAATATTGATGATCCAAGCAGTACCACATTAAGTTAGGACCAACTAAACAGCTTAAAAAGTTTGTTAGTGAAAACCCAATGTTGATCTGACCATCAATTTAAAAGGAGTAGTGATATGATTTGCAAGCTGGCCACTCTGATGGCCATATTAGCAGCAACATTTTCATTTAGAACCAACAAGATGCTGGAATGAGTATGTGTGTAAAAGCTTCATGACAATCCTTTGTGCTAAGAGATGACAAACAGATGAAGGAACATGGAAGACAGAGAACATGCCATTCCATAAGCTCTCCTGGCTTTTGAACAGAACAGCTAAAAATTCACATTTATTTTGCAATGAAAAGTAGTTATCCATTACTGCCAAAGAAAAGTATCCTAATATTTTCTAAATCTTCACATATTTCTCTTCTGACAACAAAAAGATGCTAAAGTTATGATGAGTACTCTCTGAAACACCAGTGTTCATGACAAGTATTCTTTGAAATGAAACAAACGACCACTGAAATACAATAAATCCTAACACTATTGTTCCCACCTTCAGTTCCAATTAACAAGGCCAACACATTGATAAATTAGCTAAGAATGGAGGAAATCTAGACCTGATAATGATTCAATTACTGAGGCATTATGGTTAACAAATTTGGGGCTGATGAGACAACTCTATATATAAAAAAAAAACAAAAAAAAACTAACCCAGAACAACTAAACTGCACAAAAGTAGCCCTGAACGTACTTGACAAGGGACTGAAGCAAGAGTCTCATAGATGCAAAGCAAGTTGCTTGCCATGTTAAAGGTTTCCTGAACTTACCCTTCTACCATGAAGTATACCCACACCACCCTTGTCCAAATGAGGAAGTTTCTTGGGGTCCACATAGTAGGCATTGGAGGCATGGAAAACACTGACAAATAGAAATTACATTTGCAACAAGTTCATTTCTTTTATTGCAAAGATTTTAAAATATACTTTCCAGCTTACTGCATAATCATAATTGTCTGAATTATAATTTCCAATTTTGTTTCTACCTGACCAGCACCCCCCCACCCCACCCAATTAAAAACCTCCAACCAATTAGTAGCTTGTCTTTGAGTTTTCAGGCTTGAAGCATATACTGTTTATTCCTATAATTTTGTGGCATTGTGTGGCCGAATCTCAAAGTAAAGCATAACCATGGTTAATTTGGAAGCCATAACAGCTATTCTTGGCATGCTTACCCCAAAGATAGCATGATTATTGGATACACAAACTACAACACTAAAGCATTTTACTCCTAACTTATCAGAAAATTACTTGAAAGGTATTTTAATCAAACATAAATTCTGACAGCAAGGATATAAACATTTTAGCAAATTCTATTTTGGGAATGCTAAGCTTTTTAATCATGATGGAAAGATGATTCAGGTATCAGCCACGTGCCAAAGGGATCAGTGAAAAAGTGAGCAACAATGCTCCATCAACCTGGATGATGAACCAGGGATAGTGAAAGATGCCCAGTGTGCCTGCATGGCAGTGTACTTTCATTTTTAAAAAATTATATTATCTTCTTTCAGACTATTGGGAAGAAAAAAGAGAGAAACATGCAAAGAATAGAGAGATAAAAATAAAATTTCTGAAAAGATCAACTTGAACACTATATTGCAAAGTTTAAGATGGCTGATATGGCTTTCTATCAATAAATGGCCAAATTATGATCTGCCTATTACTTCTTTTAGAATTATTGACTCAAATATTAAATGTGATTTTATTCTTCATTTAAATGTAGACTGTATTTCACATTTACTGACTGCATCCCATTCCCCGATAATGTACATCAAGAGAACAGTAAACAATCTCCTGACATCTACCAAGCAAGGAGCTTACACCTTTCATAACATATACTTAAAACAATTTTATCCAGAGTTGCATATCCAGTACAATGGCTGATATAAATTTTGACAAAACAAAATACTGAAAAGTCCTTGCCATGTACACTTGCACACACAAAACAAAATTAGGTATGTTGTAACTAACTAATTTATTAAACAAATGTTTAAACTTTACATTTGATTTTCCAGCAATTAATTTATTAAAAATGTTTAAATGTTTCATTTGATTTACCAGTAATTACCTGAACTATATTTTATCAAAGTTCAACTTTTATAAAAATGTTTCCTAGGTTTCTATTTTGAATATATGACTAAAACATTGACAATTAAACATACTGGTGTTGCTCCTGGTGACACAGTACACAATTCGTTCATTTTACAATGAAAGTATCCTTAGACCTGTCCAGTAATATTTCCAAAATTGTCAGGATATTATGACAAGTATGCAACCATTTTACTTACTTTATTCTGGGGATTGGGGTGGGTGGGTTATTAAATGGTCTTCAAATTTAAATCTTTCCAGCAAACCTTAGTAAAAAAGTAGGGATAAATATTGCAACCTTTTTAAAACAATGCAGGGAAAGTGGGGAGAAAAAAAGGATATTTTTTAAAAAATAAATAAACACAAAATGAAATTTAAGCAAATATGCAAATAACAGAAAAAAAATACCTTTAATTGACTTACCTTTGTAAAGTTAACAAAAGCATGCTTTTTACTCATATTATAGTATTAGCACAACTTCCCATTTTTTTGTACCCCCTACCAATTTTAAAAATGAAAAGCATCAAGGATATAAAAAAATGCACAAAACTTAGTCATTTCATTCACTGATTTACAATTTCTAACCTGACTGATGGCAAAGGGTCACTAACACTGTCAAATTATTGGCATTTCAACACAAATGAAAAGCACCCAATGTAAACAACCAAACAGACTGCTTGCTGTCCATTTCTGATTCTTAGAATAGTCTATTTCAGTAAATACTGTTGTCTGCATCCAGTATTTGCAATGTCTAGCTTTAATATTTCTAAAACAAACTGAACAAAGTAATAAGAGAAACTCTTTTATACATGTGGTCAAAGATATATAAATCCAAACTTTATGGAATGACTGAGATTTTCAAGGATGTTGAAATACAGTTTCAATTAATTACAACGTAACCTTGGTACTCCAATCATTTTTAATTAACTACAATGTAACCTTGGTATTCCTATCAGTTTTAACTACCTAAAATATAAACTGGTACTCCTATCAGTTTTAATTAACTACAATGTAACCTTGGTACTCCTAACAGTTTTAATTAATTACCATGTAACCTTGGTACTCTTATCAGTTTTAATTAACTACAATGTAACCTGGTATTTCCTATCAGTCTTAATTAATTACTATGTATTGTTTAAGCTGTGCTCATCTTAAGTTACATATAGCCAATGATGAAATCACCAAAACAGGCACATATACCTTAAACGCCCAACTTGATATCACAAAGACTATGCCTGAATTTGCTTCACTACAGCTGTTCAAGTAGCATGTAATAGATTTTAAACATAAAAATTGAAGGAAAAAAACAGTATGGTATTTTGGAAAAAGTTAAGAAAAAATCTAGATTTTGACAAAAAAGATTGGAAAAAGTAGGCAAAGAAAGAAAAACAAGGACTGCTGGAAAGAGAGCCTAACATAAAAAAATAATTATATAATCCTATTGGATTTAAAATTTTCATACCTCTATAATTTTTATTTCTATTCATGGCATAAAATCAGGCAATGAATTTGTATGGTTCACAAATCACCATCAGCTTTAATTGTGTGGGCTTATTGCTAATGCTGAGTCTTCTTCTTTTCTTTGGCACCCAAAGCATAAAGTTCACATTCACTACATCTTATCATTCAAAATTACTTACTAACTCATCCACATGTGCATTATTTCTATGACTGAATACAGCATCTCCGGTTTCCTAATAGATCCACATATATTTGCTGCTAATTAACTCCCTTGTACAGTGTACCCAACTGATGACTGTTAGTTCTATTGTACACTATATAATTTTTTTACTGACAGTAGTGTATTTCCCCAATGAAAGACCTGAGAGCCAACCTTACATAAATTTTCAAATAAGGTGAGAAATGGGCTTTTTAATGAGATGGCTTTGTCAATATATGTGAGTCAAATTGTTGAAAACTGCATGTACCATGTTCCACTCTACATTATGTTGCAGGCAATGATAGATTTTTCTTTAAACAATATTATTTACCTTTTAGATTAATTATCTTCATCATAAAATGTTTAAATAGCATATCACTTTTTACTAAAAGATAAATCTTTTCAAGTCCCAAAGTCATGGTCTGGAAAGTAATACCTGATCCTCCATTGTGGTTAGTACTAAAATCTGCATCCACACATGCAGTTGTCATGGATATAGAAATCAATTTCAATTAAGAATATTTATTTTAATAAACATACAGCATACAAAAAATACTTCCAATTCATCTGTATTTTAAATCATTTTAATTTACAAGCAGTGAAATTGTAGTTATTTTTGTGATCTGGTCAATGGAAACTTTTGTCAATGGACTCACAAACCAAGATCTGATAATTTCTCCTCTTATGAAGATGTTAACTTGACTGGAAAAAGGACAACATATCAGTCATGAATGTAAGGTATTCTCAATGACATTACACCTAGTGATTTTGACTGTCAATTTCACATTCCAGATATCAAGAAAATACATTTGTGACTATTCTTTGACAAAGGCTATGATGATCTGATGGCTAGAATTGATAACAGGTTTAATGCCTTTTTGAATTGGAAATTAATTACCAGCAATCAACAGATATAGTACCAGGCAATACTGGATCACTCCAACATATTACTGTTCTGCACTAAAACAGTGTGACTAT
>JAECUM010009122.1:0-56954 GCA_016617855.1 Megalonaias nervosa
GTGCAAAATGCCCCATAAGAATAAGAAAACGCTAGTTTAGTAATTCATGCTTTTTTGTAATGATTCTTAATTATATTTCCGTCTCTAATCTAATATTATGGCTGGGGAATGGGGACAATGGTTTGAATGTTATACATCCACCCTGATGTTGTAGAAGGTGAATGGGGACAATGGTTTGAATGTTATATATCCATCCTGATATTGCAGAAGGTGAATGGGGACAATGATGTTAAGGATCGATCAGACAATATAGCATAGTGACGTGCCATATTGTCGCAGGCAACAAATGTTCATAAGACTCGCTCCTCATTTGGTACAATTAATGTTTTTATACAAAGCATAAAGGCGACAACTAAAGATTCATTAGTTTATGACAGGCTAAATTTCGGTAAACATATTGTTACGTATCGGCTCGTTCAAAAGTAACAAAAGAAAAGAGTGAAGACAACAAGCTTTGTAAGTTTTAACAAAAATAATTTATTTCCCTAGAAAACACGGTGAAAAGGTGAATATATGAAATAGGACTTAAGGTTTGTGAAGAAAATACAAACATTTTCCTAGTACTAAAAAAAAGGTACAAGTCCTATCACTAAATAATTTTAACTGAATCCAGGTTCGAATCTTGATGACGTTCCAAGATGGAAGACGATGACGTCAGATGAAGTCTTTACACAAATGTCCAGAATTTCACGTTGAACCACAATTTGTACTGTACTATTCCAATTTAGAATGAATTTCACTGAATGTCTTTGTCCTAAACCACTTGTGTAGTTCTCCAGGGACAAATAAATTATTATTTAAAAGTAGATGAGCTCCTATAGCTGTCATCTATAACAAGACACATCTCGAGCTCTACAAATGTAAAGAAAAAAAAAAAAAACTCTTTCCAGCACAAGAAAAATAATACCTTCTTCTCAAGGCATAAGAACAACTCTGATTATTTCACAGGGACCTAAGTGTTTTAAACCGAACTAAAACGTCATTTCATGCATACGCACGATGAACGCGTTGTTGTTTCATCATCTAACAATCGCAGTACACGATGTAATCACATATGCTTAGAAATGACCTTGGCCACAACCAATCGTTTACGCCGATTGTTTATCCAGTCGGCAATCTAAAATAATGCTTATTCAAGCCGAGAGTCATATTTACGTTCAAAATAAACACGATGTTTCTTTCAAAAATATAATGAAACAAAAATGAAATAAAAAGAATTCAAATTTTAACACACAAGTAATTAAACTACATGGTTGTAACAATATTTACTATATGTTTTATTTCCTACTTAATTATTGATTTTTTAAAATGTTCTTTCACGTCAATAAATAACCTGCTATTGTTTTCTCATTTGCTTCCTTTTCCGTTTTCTATCACTATCCTTGTTTATAAACCAATAGCCACACTATTATTGTCTTTTTATTTTTCTCAAAACAGGGCCTTCATTCACTGTCAATTTCATCAAGATCTGTGGACCGTGTGATGTCAGTTTATTATAGTTGTTTCGAAATATGTTGAGTACATAGTTAAGATTAATTTATTCCAGTCCATTGCAAGTTAGCTGGAGAAGAAGTATGTATATATAATGTGATGCCTTTGTTGCTGTTTAAGTAAATAAAAATGTTTATGAAGAAATCTAAAGTCATTGCCGAAATAGCACTCCCTATTAAAACCTCAAAGGTGTAGCTGCAACCCGATGCTCGGAACCAGTGCCACTTACATGCATCCTAAGCTTAATCGGGAAAAATGCCATGGAAATGCCTTTTAGAATTAATTAATTTTTTAACATTGGGTCGGATATGTGTTACAGCAAATTATTATTAGCTTTATTGTCGTTTGGCATTGTTGTTCTTCACATAGCCATTGGTTTGGGGTGGGGTGGGGTGTTATTTTATTTTTGTTGCTTTTTTTGTTTTGTTTTTGTTTTTATTTTCCTTTGGATAAGTGCTAAAAAGTTAGAAAATTACCATTGTAGAGGAGACGCAGTCACTCGTGTCTGAATTTGTGCAAACTTTGGCTAATATATTATTGTGTTTTATTCCCAAGGACCTGTTAAAGCATATGCATTATGAGTGATTCAAATGACCTCCTCTTTCTAATTCAAGTACTCCTTCAAACTTCAAGTACTCCTTCAAACTAAATTCTTTGCAGTCTTTCTGACGGTTCTGGAATGTTAAATGACTTTACAATACAGCAGATATTTTCTTCAAGGCATTGAAATTTGGAAACTGCAATCAGTCATTAAGCCATTTCTCGACATACTGGTACGTAAAATAAGCGATATTTGTATAGAAGCACTGTAGACTAACCCGATCAAGGCATCTAGGCCAAGACTACGGGTGGTCCCACCTTCTTACTATAAACGAATTGCTGTCATCCAATTTTGCAAAATATGTAACTCTTCCATTTTGTGTAGCCATTTGTGAAAACATATTTGTGACATCTTTAATTTGGGACAGCAAAGGACTCAATGAGAGGGCTGTCCAAGCTCCTTAGTTACAAAATATGCCGAGAAACTCAAAATCAAAAGTTAATATTTAGGGTCTGCAGATTTCTGTGTTGCAGGAAGAAATGACTGATTGTCACTGACTTTTTTTAAAATTTGGCCACGTGTTCAGTTATTGTGCTCAGAACCATGACTGTGATGTCGGGTCTCAGCTGTCACTGTTTTTATGTTGTGCTGTTGTGTTTAACCAATATCGGCTAACTAGGACTATGAATACTAATAATGGTTATATTTATGGCAGAACATTAAAAATATTACATAAGTGAGCAGGAACACCACCACCATCACCACACCACAACAATAGTACTGCTAATAATAATAATAATAATCATAATTACTGTGTTTTGTTGGGCTTTTTGTTTAGTTTGGGTTTTTTTTTTTTAAACTTGTACACGAGTTCAGCTCTTGGGCTCAAACTATTTTATGGCTATGATGCCTGTTAACATTTGGTACAGTTGTTTTCTTTTTGTGCTGATGTTCTTAATTCATATGGCCAAACATAAAGATACATTAATAAGGGTAACATTATATCAAAATTTGCCTATCTGGTGTTATTATGGATATCTAACTGGAATTATGAAGTACGTTATAGGCATGACATGAATGAATAAAATCATCACAATATGAAACATGGTACTTATAATACTGTAAATATCTGAGTATAATATGGAGTAACTGAATCTGATGCATAATACGTATCTCCCCCACCCTCTCTCACTCTCTTAAATTTGCCTCTTATAACCCAGACAGGTTTGAAAATGTAATGGTGTCTGTATGTCAGTCCTTTCCCTTCAAAATTTCCTTTTACGTATTTGCATTAAGCTGGATTTTCAGGTCGCAATGTCTCATTCTAGCGTAAAACAAAATGGGGGTGGAGGATAAGAATTAAATCTTATAGCATTATTTGTATAGCTCCCATAAAATCGCTTTCATCGGTAACGACCTGAACACCTCAAAATCCCCCCTTCTCTTCTCTCTGTCTCTGTCTCTGTCTCTCTCTCTCTCTCTCTCTCACACACACACACACACACACACACACACACACACACGCACACACACACTCAATCCGTCACATGCTTTACTACCAGACATGAATGTAAACAATCAAATGTTTTCACCCATCCAGAGCATCTTAATTTTATTTAAAATCGCCGATATCGGATGAGTTTATTGCAAAACTTGTGTCATACATTATAATAAACTTGTGTCATACATTATAATAAACTCGTGTCATACATTATAATAAACTTGTGTCATACATTATAATAAAGTCTTTATGTCCTCTTCATGAACAAATATATTAAGTTTGTTTGATTTGTTCAAGTTTTTTTCGGGGTAAGATGCGTGCGGATCGGGGGTTTCGGAGGAATTGGATGAAGCAATTTGGCCAAGATAGTTTGTTTATATGAGAAGCACTCGATATGACATAAATAAGTCGATCAAAAGAGTGTTCTAATTTTAGGTGGGACATTTCTATTATTTCTCCTTTGGTACAATCTAAGTTGTCTGGCCCGGTCACTGCACTTTGCTTGTCCTTGTTCCCTCACTGACTTTCGACGTGAGAGTCATGAAATATTGCCAAGGAGGAAAATAAAAAAAAATGAATACTGACAATCTTCAGATTAAGACGAGGATCCTTTCAAAGAAAATAAATAGTAATTACTACCAGAGAGTCTAAAACAGAACAACAACATAATAGACGGGAAAGGGCTATGCATGGAAAAGCTATACGGGCAACAGGTGCAACAAGTCATCAAAAGTCAATTTTACACTTGTATACGTTCTCCACCGGCTTTTAAACATACCATTTAAACTATTTTAGTTTTAAAATATCCTTAGTGTGTATATACGTCTATTAAAATGTGCATTCTTAATTGTTGCATAATTAAACCTACATTTGTTATAAAAATTTGTGGGTGCCAATGACGAGTTAAACGCGCGTTGAATCTTTGTTTTCATTCTCTTAATTCGCCCTCTTTCGTTAAGTAATTTAAATTAAATATTAAACGTACAGCATATTCAAACATGTAGCAAGAAATTACACTATCTGAGATATATCCGATGTCACTTCCTTATTCCCTTACGTATATTTATTTTAAGACAAAATATAAAACATAAATGGATTCGTTTGATCATAATACAGAATTATCATTAAAAGTATTAGCCATTGGAATACAAAATAACAATATAAAAGGATAGCATTATTGAGTATTGACTGTTATCCAGTAATATGTCATGGAAAAGATAAACAGATCTCTCTGGCATTATTTAATCATTCACTAACAGTACAAACACTAATATAATCATTAAAACACAAAACGTGGATCACGGCAACTTATGTCTGCTTGTTGTGGTTATCACTACTCATAAAGTGTTTTATTGTTGTATGGCAAGACGACTATGAGGCCCTTATTTCAAGTAGCCTTAACAAACTGTACAGCTTTCAAATGTTTCCAAAATAATTTGTCTGCAAATGCCATTGTATATTAAATACATTATAAACAGTTCCATTACTTTACTTTGCTGCTACCGAACAATATCCAACGTTATTGGCCGTAGTTAAGTACAAGTGGTCACCGCTTCCTTATTTTGCAAACATGTAGCCACATTAGATGAACTACTTCTGACTACAGCTAAATAATAAACGGTGCAGGAGATGTCGAACGTTGCCGTCATCAATCTAATGGCACAGATCAACAATGAATATGACCCTTTCTACCTGATCAATTTCACTTCTGTTTCTCGCATGCAGTACACTTTAATTCACTCAGAATAATATTATTTTATGATATACTAGAAATTTAAAGAAAGAAAAGCGACTCCAAAATGAATCTATATCCATTCACGCGGCATTAACCAAGAAGGAAGGGCAACAATACCCTGGCAACAATCATGACGCGCACAGTGCTTTCAAACATTTTCCAGGCATCATGCATAATTTCTTCTTAATATTAATATTTTGCTGTGTTGTTCTGACTACATGACATTTCGTCCTTTCTAACAAACTTATGTTAGTTCACTGCTGTATTAAAATCATCTCATACATTACTTTGCGATGTTCAGGTTTGACGTGCCGAATGACCTCGGGTCCTATATTTTCAATACTCTGTCAGTACAATATACATATTAGATGGGGATATGCTTTATCTATGTAACAATCGAAAATCCTTTTACGAATGGTCTAATAGAACACAACTAGACGCAATCTGCCTGATTTACACTCAGTGCCATTATACTGGGTCTCATCAGTATTATATTCATGCTTGTACGGATCCAGCCTTTTATGCCTATAATGTTGACTAAATGAGATGCTGCTAGTCGCTCTAGCAAAGCATCTACACTTCACGTGATATCTGCTGGACAAAATCCCTCAATCCATTTTGTACCTTGCTCTGGGATGTGGTTGAAGTTGATAACATATTAACATCATATCATCTTCATATCTGCGTTCATATTCAATACAACAAAGAGCTACTCTCAACTGTTAAAGGTTCTGTGCGTGTCAAACGAATGGCCTGACACATCTTTAAGTCTCTGCGCAAGTCCTGTTCACATCATGTCCTGTAGGTTATTTTTTAAACTAGGCTTGACTAACCCTATTATTACGGATCTGTTTCATAAGTCTTTCAATCTTCAAATCTATGCAAAATATCTTCGTTCTATATTTGGCGGGCAATGTAGAAGTCGGCGAATAAAGTGCCCTTTAAATAAACATTGCCATATTCTCTATCCAAATTTGACAATAATTCCTTAATGGATGTTGTTGGACATAATCTTGTAACAATCCATCCAGATACTTCTCGCAAGGAATGTTGGATGCGATACATGGTCCAGGGGATACTTTCCATGTTCTAAAAATATAACGTCATGTCTCCATAAATTATATGATGTCTCACTCTTACGTTCTTACAAAAACTCAGATATCATCAACTCAACGGGGACCTGACAGATATAGCCCATGGGAACCGTTGCTCTTCCTTGACAGTAGTTGCACCCAAAGAATATTCAAGGTCTGTCATCCACTTTGTGAAATCTTCAGATTAGGTTTGACTGTTAAAGGCTTAATGGCCCCTACCATATTTTGAAATTCTGCATCTATGAACACCTTTTCTGTAAACAAACATATCGATACAAACAGCGAAATAGAATTATTATAGGCTCCAAATTTTGTTTCTATTTTTATGATATAGCGCTTACAAAACAAATCTATTGGGTATAAGAATTGCTACAAGTATAACTTGAGTAAATTTACCACAAGTTTCGGGAATTAAAGAAATGATAGGAACATAGAACAAGGAATGTAAAGGAAATATGTTCAGTTACGCAACAAAGAAGGATCTGTCTGTACGAACCATTGGTTTTAGTAGTAGATGTATAATAATAGCAAAGATACAGTCTAAGGAGAATAGTTTCTGGTAGAATCTACTGAACCTGAGCTACCTGCATGCGTACTGCTGGATAGTGCAGCTTTATAAACGTAGAACAAAAATAGATTCTCAAGAACAATTTCACAGAAGTGTACTAAGGACAAACAAAACATAAATAGTTCCAAAATCAAACAAGTCAATCAATAGTTCAGGAAAAAATGATTATATGAATATATGATACAATGAATCACTATATTAGCTCTAATGCCCAGTTAATGTGCAGCAAAAAGAAGTATTTAGATGTATGACCAGTCCTGCCTGAGCTTCAAATGTAAACTTCACATATACGTTCACAAAACTATTGCAATTTCATTTGTATAAAGACTTTACCTGACGTCATCATCCTCCATCTTGGAACGTCATCAAGATTCCAACCTGGATTCAGTTAAAGCTATTTAGTGATAGGACGTGTATTGTTTCAGTACTAGGATAAATGTTTGGATTGTCTTCAGAAACTGTAAGTCCTATTTTCTATTTTCACCTTTTCACCTTGTTTTCTAAGGAAATAATTTTTATTTGTTAAAACTTACAAAGCTTGTTGGTTTCACTCTATTCGTTTGTGACTTTTAAACGAGCCGATACGTAACAGAAAGAAAATTGGGGGCTCGTCTGGGACATTTGAATTTGGCTAAAATATTTCGGAAAATTGTTTTTTGAAATTTCAATTCTCCTAGTTTTCAAATCCCAAGAACTATTTTGCATTTTCTTTGAAATCTTTAGTGAAAACAACAAGCTTTCATTCACAATGTCATCAAAAGTGGAAATATTTCTTTCTAATCCAACTCAGGAGCAGTTGGATAGTCTGAAAAAAGGGTGAGTTGTTTGAACTTTCCAGAAAGTACGATCTATCTGAAGCAAAATCGTCCTTAACGAAACAAGAAATTAAAAGAATTTTGATTCAATATTTGGTAGAGAAGAATGTTTTTGATAAAAGTGTTTTGACTTCGGTCAGTAAGTCAGTATCAGACTGACATAAAAGTAATGGAATTAGAAGTGAAATACAAAATGGAAATGGAGTTAAGGAAGCTCGAGGTTCAGAAACAGGAAATAGATAAAGATAAACAAATGCTTTATGAAAAAGAGGAGAAAGAAAAACAAATGCAATTAGAGGAGACAGAGAAACAATTGCGGTTGCAGTTTGATGAGAAGAAGAAAGAGGGACAGGAGAGGGGGAAAGATAAACAATTACAATTTGAAGAGAAGGAGAGAGAAAACCAGGAGAGGGAGAAAGATAAACAAACGCAATTGGAGTTTCAAAGAGAACAAATGCACGTACAGATGCAAAAAGAGAAGGATCAAAAGGAATTTCAAATTAAAATGAAAGAAATTGAGCTGGCAAGTGAAAGGTACGATTCCACTTCACATGCAAATTCAAGTTTTGACATTACAAAAAATATTAGGTTAGTTCCCCCTGTTAGCGAAAAGGAAGTAGACAAATATTTTATTTATTTTGAAAAAGTTGCTGAAAATTTGAAATGGCCAAGGGGGCATTGGACTCAATTATTGCGATGTGTACTTTTTGGAAAAGCCCGAAATATATATGCATCACTGTAAGTACAACAGAGTTCTAACTATTATTTGGTTAAGGAGTGCATCTTAAGGGGTTATGCGTTAGTCCCTGAGGCTTATTGACAAAAATTCAGAAACTATAAAAAAGAAGCTGGACAAACTTATGTTTGCATTTGCCAGAGAAAAAGAGCAGTTATTTAAGAGATGCTGGTTAGCCAAGAAAGTTGAACATGATTATGAAAGTCTTGAACAATTTGTGTTACTTAAAGAGTTCAAAAACTGTGTTCCTAATGACATTAAGAATCATCTTGAAGAGCACAAGATTGAATCCTTGGAAAATGCTGCTCTTGCTGCCGATGAGTATTCTTCAACTCATAAAGTTCCTGTTGTAGGCAAATCTTTCACTCAGCATTCTACTAGTAGAACAGCATTTCAGCCCAATACGACTCCTCCTAAAACTCAATCTGGCACAACTTCCAAAAATCAAGCTTCTGATAAACTTGATTCAAACTCCTTGTCTCTTTCTACGTGTACCTATTGCAAGGACAAAGGACACGCCATTTCTGATTGTTTTCAAATTGAAATATAGGCATCAGAATCAAGATAGACCTATCCCAAATGCTCTTATTTCTAAGAGGTGAAGGTCAAGTTCGTGTATTGAAAGCAATACATTTGTTGGGTCTAATAAACTCTAGTCTGATTTTATTATGGAGAATTCTGAACCATTCATGCCGAAAGGATCTATATCATTCTTGGGTGATTTGGCCAATCCTATCCCTATTAAAATTTTAAGGGATAGAGGAGCTTCTCAGAGTCTTTTATTGTCAGGTATTTTGCCTTTTTCTGAGAAGTCCTGTTCTAATGAGTGTTCTCATTCAGGCAGTAGAGTGCTGCTTTGTTAATGTTCCTCTCCATTCTGTAAATGTGTCATCAGACTTAGTTTCAGGACCTGTGACAGTCGGAATAGTGTCTAATGTACCCGTTGAGGGCATTCATTTGTTGTTAGGCAACGACCTAGCTGCAGACAAGGTTGTGGTTAATCCACTTGTAACTGACAAGCCTTCTTTTTATCAGAAAGTTGATCATATTGAAAAAGAATACCCTGATTTATATACAGCTTGTGCAGTTACCAGAGCTATGTCAAAGAAAGCTCTTGAAAATGATTTTGATAAGGAAAATATTCCTTTAGCTGACACATGTATTGGTCAGGCTTTTGATGAGGTCACTTTCACTTCTAATTTGGATCAATCAAAAGGTATCGATCACAGTGATCCTCATTTAAATCCTCATTCTCTTTTATTTAATCAGGGTGACAAACGACAATCACTTGTCGTCGAACAGGAAAAAGATTCTGAGATCTCCTGTTTGTTTCAGAGGGCCATTAGTGAAATTGAAGCCAGTGAAGTACCTGTCTGTTATTTCACTAAAATGCAATTCTTATGAGAAAACGAAGACCTCCCGAGGTACCTGCTAATGACGAATGGTCAGTGAACTATCAGATTGTAGTTCCAAAACCTTACGGACAGGAAATACTTAGTTTGACCCCTGAAACTCCTCTGGCTGGTCATTTAGGGATACATAAAACTTACCACAAGATCTTGACTCACTTTTATTGGCCAAAAATCAAAAGTGATGTTTGTAGATTTTGTAAATCTTGTCATACTTGTCAAATGGTGGGAAAACCCAATCAGAAGATACTTAAGCTCATCTTCAACCTATTCCTGCATTTGACGAACCATTTAGCAGAATTATGGTAGATTGTGTTGGTCCCTTACCTAAGACCAAGTCAGGCAACCAATATTTGTTGACCATTATGTGTGCGTCAACAAGATTCCCAGAGGCAATTCCTTTGAGGAATACTATAGTAAAAGCTTTGATGAAGATTTTACTCAATTTGGCCTTCCCAAATCTGTCGAATCAGGTCAAAGGTCAAATGTTTTGTCTGGAATTTTCCAGTTTGTTATGCTTGAATTTGGCACTCAGCAATTCAAATCAAAAGTGAAACTATGGTTTCACAAAATTTTGCTTGAGAGAATTTTTGAGTCCTGTAATAGAATTCATTCTCTCTTGCTCATTCTTCAAAATTTTCTTCAAATTAGATTTTATGGCCCTTACAGAGGAAGGAACAAAATGAATGAGTTAAATTATAATATTAGCACTCTAGTCTAAATAAGTTAATGGAGTACTAGTATACTGAAAGAGATAGCCAAGTAAATCATACAGTTAATTTAGTTGTACCTGTCCCACCAACTGAGGATTTAAGTGAAGAAATTCAATTGGACACTGTTGATTTTGGAGCAATAAATCATTGGAATTCGGAAATTATAAAAGATCTGGACAAAAAACTTTTACATTTACAACAACAAGAAAGGAATGCACTTAAACAGTTATTATTCAAATATGAGTATTTGTTTCCAGATATTCGCACGAAGAGAAACAAAATCTTTCATGACGTTGAAATTATAGATTCAAAACATGTGAAACAACACCCATACAGGATGAACCCTCTCAAACAGGAATACTTGAAAAAGGAAATTCAATATTTGCTGGAGAACGATTCCATAGAGCCCAGTAAAAGTGATTAGAGTTCACCATGCATACTTGTTCCGAAACCGGATAAAACTTTCCGAATGTGCACTGATTATAGGAAGGTAAAAAGTATGACAAAAACAGATTCATTTCCATTACAAAGAATCGATGACTGTATTGATAAAATTGGAAATGCGAAGTATGTCACCAAATTTGACCTTGTGAAAGGATTTTGGAAAATTCCACTAACGGAAAGAGCAAAGAAAATTTCGGCATTTGTGATTCCAGATGGACTCTATCAATATAAAGTAATGCCGTTCGGGATGAAGGGTTCTTCAACTACTTTTCAACGCTTGATGAATATGATTACCTGTGGTCTAGCACATTGTGATGCTTACATCGATGATGTCATCATTTACAACGACACCTTCAAAGATCATCTAGCCACGATTCGGAAATTCTTTGAAAGACTCACTGATGCTGATTTGACAATCAATTTATCTAAAAGTGAGTTTTCCCGTTCTTGTGTAACTTTTCTAGGACATATTGTGTGACATGGTCAAGTTAAACCAATCGATGCTAAGGACAAAGCTATCTCTGATTTTCCTGTGCCTGTCAGTAAAAAGCAACTGATGCGATTTTTGGGTATGGCCGGATACTCACGAAAGTTTTATTCCAATTTTTCTAATATTGCTGAACCCCTGACAAACTTGTTAAGTAAGAAAAACAAATTTCTTTGGACTGATAAATGTCAGGAAGCTTTTGATAGATTAAAAGCCATACTCAAGAGCGCGCCGGTTCTCACAGCTCCAAATTTTCAATCAATCTTTCAAATTATCTGTGGATGCAAGTGATGTTGGGGTTGGAGCAGTATTGATTCAAGTAGATAGAAATGGTGTTGATCACCCAGTGTGCTATTTCTCTTAGAAATTAAATAAGCACCAAAGAAATTACTCATCAATAGAGAAGGAATGTTTGGCTTTAATATTGGCATTACAGCATTTTGAAGTTTGCATTAGCTCAGCTCCTTCTCCGGTTGTTGTGTATAGTGATCACAACCCCCTTTCTTTTATCGCCAAGATGAAAAATAAAAATCAAAGATTATTAAAGTGGAGTTTGCTTTTGCAAGAATATAATCTCAACATCAATCCCATCAAAGGAAAATACAATTTGATTGCAGATGCACTTTCCCATGTATAGAAATATTATTTTCATACTTTGGATAATTCATAAGAGTTCTTCTTATGTAATTTTCTGTATCTGATGTATAGTTGACATATAGTAAAAAAAGAGAAGAAATCTTTATTACATAAATCTTTTTTTTTTTATGAGGGAAAGTGTTACGAATATGTACTTTAATTACTTGTGTGTTAATTTTAAATTCTTTTTTATTTTATTTTTGTATCATTACATTTCATTGTAATGATTATTTTCAAGGATATGATATTTTTGATAGAGATATTATGTTTATATAAAACGTAATATGACTCGTATAAGCACGATTTTTGCATGCCATTGTTTGTCGATTTGAGTATACACTACGTGAAAAGGATTGGTTATTGCCAAGGTCATTTTTCTCGCCCACGTGAAATTGCATTGTTTACTGCGTTATTTGATGATGAAATAGCCACGCGTTTCGTCGTGCGCGCCTGAAATGACGTTTTAGTTCAGTTTAAAAATACTCAGATCCCCGTGAAATATTCAGTCGTATAATATATCTTCAAGAAGAAGGATATATTTCTATTAGGTGCCGTAAAGAGTTGTATTTTTACATCATTGGAGCTCGAGATGTTTTATCATAGATGACAGCTTGTTCAGAAGTTCATCTATATTTTAGAATATAATAATTTATTCCCTGGAGAACTATACAAGTGACAAAGACATTCGATGGAAATTTATTCTAAATTGAAACATTACAAGTTGTGGTTCAAGGTGGAACTCTTGACATTTGTATAAAGACTTCACCTGACGTCATCATCCTCCATCTTGGAACGTCATCAAGATTCCAACCTGGATTCAGTTAAAGCTATTTAGTGATAGGACTTGCATTTTTTTCAGTACTAGGATAAATGTTTGGACTGTCTTCAGAAACTGTAAGTCCTATTTTCTATTTTCACCTTTTCACCTTGTTTTCTAAGGAAATAAATTATTTTTGTTAAAACTTACAAAGCTTGTTGGTTTCACTCTTTTCTTTTGTTACTTTTGAAGGAGCCTATACGTAACAATGTATACATCACTCTGCTTGCCAGTATATTCAATACGCATGACATATTATCTCTTATATTCATTAATTATCCACATAGAAGGGTATCGGAAAAAAAACCAATATAATACGTAAGGGTACAAACTACAGGTGCAAAAGGAATCAATGTGGTAGAGTGTAAGAGAGTGCTGAAAGACATAGAGTCACAGGGACAGAATATGAATAGGCCGATTGATAGCCCATTAAGCTGCACAACATACAGTAATTCCGTTGGAATACATGAACATGGTTTATCATGTACATTTCAGAAGGAAATGTACAAACTACATAAAAAAGATAGATATGCATAATATACATATATTATAAATCTAGGTACTTTATAATATGGGAAGAAGATCACATTTCACGTAGCACCTTTCAACAAATCTCCAAACTCTCATCTCAAAATGCAATAAAAAAATTAAATAATAATTTGCAAAATCTAAATACATTTGGTATACAAATACACTTGCATTTTACGAACATGAATATTGAAAGAGTGTACTGCACAAAAACATAACGTTGATTTTAGGATCACTGATCAATTAAATAAAAATAAATGTAGATTATTTTGCTTGCATATAATTGGGCAGAATTATATAATTTTATCATTTTATAAAATATTGATTTTTAGTTGCAATACGGTCATCAGTTGTCAAGAATTGAGTTATTCTAATTTGTTTCACATCATTTAGTCTATTAGGCAACCTTGAGCCAAGATTGCCTGTCCTAGTTGTTTTGTTTTTTCTCTGTTGAATTAGGCTACCATAGTTACCATTTATGCTCCTTTGACCCAACTAGAAGTCAGGCAATATGAAACTTTCTAATTTGTCAGTTTGAAAAATGTTAGTACCTTGTGCCCATCACTTTGTGATACAGATCAGAGACAGCCTATTAGATTCTTTCTGAAGTATTCTGGTCGTATGGTTTTCGATATGTGAAGAATGGATTGCATTGAGGCTAGTACTCTTTATTTTCTGCATTTATTATTCTCTACCTGTTGTTGTTTTATTTAGTGAATCATTGACAGGATAAAAAAACATTGCTGCTGACCGTTTAAAACATATGGGATAAAATACGGTTCAATCAACTACGATGATTAGTAACTCAACCTCCAAGGTCAGTTACACTTCCATGAACAGCAACAATGCCAGTGAATTTCGGCAAAATGATCAATGACATCTGGTACTAGCAAACATAGATTCCATGGTTGCCAATCTGGCAATTGTGAAGCGGAATACAGTTGCGCGCTGGACGCAAATGGTATTAGACGAGACAAATAATATATAAAGTCTCATTGTGGCCCGATTCAAAGGTGCACCAGATACCACGTTTGAAATGGAGATGCCTGTGTTATATGCCAAGCGTCCGAGATTTTTATTATTATTCCTGACCAGCTTTGAGCATTATGTATAATCATCTTATTACAGTAATTATATCTAACTGTTTAATCACTGAAATAATCATCTGCGATTTCATTAATGAGAGACCGATACACATTAGCGTCCATGATACCGCCTGTAAATAAACGTTTACAAATAGCAGCTGCTTCATTAATGATTTCTGGAGAATTATTACCAGCTTGTTTTCCACCAATCAGAATTTCTAATGGATCAACATCGGCAAGGACATTATTGGAATAAGTAACAATGCCATTCCCCCTGGTACCTATACCTCTTCCAGTGCTACCTAAGGTATCGAAGATACTTGGGTAATCTGGGGCATCAGGAATATCACGGAATACTTCATCACCGGATGCTGAAGTGGATGCTTCTTGTTGTTGTTCTTGTAGTTTATGTTTTGGTGATGATGATGATGATGATGATGATGATGATGACGATGGTGATGGTGATGGTGATGATAGTTGTTGTGGTTGTGGTTGTGGCTGTGGTTGTGGCTGTGGTTGTTGTTTTTTTTTCGATTTTGTTTTTGTGGTGGTGGTGTTGATTGTTGTAATTGTCGTATTTGTAATTGTGCAAGATATTTATCTATTCCTCTGATAAATACAATATATCTAGGATCACTATTGATTAGTATCGTAGTATATACGAAATATCCATTTGTACCAGTTTTCACGACTTATAATATCATCAGCGAACTTGGGTTTCAAAAAATTTTCTCGCTGATCAAAACTATGCACGGCATACGCACATTATATTTCTTCGTTGTCAATTTTGTTTATGGCGGAAATACTTTCCTCGTTAAATTTAGCAACCAGATTAATCTTAGCTCTTGCTCCAGATTCTGGTGTATCACCCTCCGCTTGGTCAGTACCCTCAAGTAATTTTCTTTTGGTTGAGCAGTAGCTATTTTAGCCGGAATTTCTCATAGAATTTTTTTTTGTTTTCTTAGTTCTTTCCGTTATTTGTTTCAGTTTCTTTAGCGGTTTGTTTTAATGTGGGAAGAAGACCTTTAGTAGCCTCTGTAACCGGTTTAAATAACTGTTTGGCACTTTCAGCAAATTCCACCTGAGACTTCTGACGCGCTTGTAGTTGCTGTTTGACAGCATCTCTCACGGGCAGATATTTCTTAATTGCCTCTAGTCAAGCTCGAGCTAATCTTGCTGAATGAGCTTCACCTATCATTATTGATATAATAATGGTTTAATTACAGCAGCAGAGATGGTGAGACCACGCATACGTGACCCAGACGTAAACGAGTCGCAACGCGTTGGAAAAATACACGTCAAAGAACGAGTAACAAAGACATGCTAACCCACAAGATTTCGTTAAAGTCTGTTTCTCCCCGTATGAAAATGCGTTTAGTTAGAGGCTTTGGTTTAGCATTATTGACTTTATTTTTCAGTCTTTCTAGGAACCTTTATTTTTCATACATAAGGTCTCCAGCAAAATGATCTGTTCACCCTCTCTGCTGCTCGGACGCTTGCCAAATTTGACCTGACTGGATTTGCTTTGATAGAGGCATTCAAGGTTGCACAAAATCTTCATCCGATTGTTTATGTTTGGTTTGGAAGACATGTTTCAGAAAAATATTGGGCTCCAATAATTTTATTCCTTAATGTAAAAATATTGATATCGTTTGTTGTAAGTGAAGCAATTATATCATATCGTCCGCAGAAACAAGTTTGGTTGCAATAAGAAAAGAAATATTCTGATGATGAAAATCTTGATATGATTGATTTTGAAAATAAAATTGCAAAAGATCTCGGCAGAAAAAAATTCGTAAACTTACTCAGGGTAGTTCATGTGATCGTAAACGACATTGTACACTATTAATTATGGACGATGCCGAACTCGATTTTATAATTACTGATACAACGAAGAAAGGTACATTTTAAGCCGGAATAATGCTTACATGTCGGACGGAACTAAATTAGGTACAATTGTAAGTTATATTGATGGTGAGTCACCGCAGTTTACTCATTTAACATGTTCGATGCTTGCGTACGTTTCGATAAACTTACTATCGATGATAAACAAATTTCCTCCGATTGTGGTTAGAGTCGCCACGGATTCATTTCATATAAATAGAAAATGCGCAGAATTACTAGAACAATTACATATCGGCGCTGATGCATTATGGGGCGAATGGAGAATAAAACAAGAAAATATACTTGACTATTCTGAATCTGCAGATGTTGAAATCAAGGAAATATATTACAAGAATAATAATCAAGTATCAAAATCATCAGCACCATGTGTATATGATCCTGTGGCCAGACATAAAACCGTTTATCTCAATGGGCCTGGAGGTTCTGGTAAAATAACACGTGCGATTGAATTATTTCGGAATTTTGATATTGTTGTTTTGACACCTGCACATAGACTCGCCAGAGAATGAACGAACGTGGAGTAAAATCTCAGACTTACCATAGTTTCATCAGATGGTGTAGAGATGCATAGACAATTGAACGAATGGGTGAAAAATACGTTCCTGGCATTATTATCTGGGATGAAATATCTATGATATCGCTGGAAGTCTTAAAAATATTTCTTGATTGGTTATTGACGAAAAATGCTGCTGTGATAATGTGTGGTGATCACGGTCATCCGCCACCTTTTGTTGGACAGTCTCCACATGAGTGGTTAAAAACATTTATAGATTATTATGAGGAGATAACTGATGATTATAGAGCTATTAATGAACAGCTGAAAGAGTTTATGAGATTAATCAGACTACAGCCAGATAAAATACAGTGTAAGATAATGCGTGAAATAATTCCGGAAACACATACAAATAATTATTAGAATTTATGGAGGCCGGTTGATTTGATAGTTGCAAGTAGAAAAATAGTTCGTGACACATTGCAAAAGACATTATTGACGTTACATAAAGAAAAGTTTACAAATCAACCTTTACCATTGTGTTATCGCCCAGCAGATACTCGACGACAGAATATTGAACTTGAAATGCCAGGAATTAATTGAGAAACAAACTCTTTTACTAAATGATATTGTTTTAGTTCCTGTTGATGTTGTTGAGAGCGCGTTAACGATGGAAAAACTCCACAGATACTAGGATACGCTATAACGATTCATTTGTCACAAGGATTAACTTGTATTTCTGATACAAATATTTGGATTTCTGATGATCGGACGGAATGGCCAAATTTAGTTTATCTAGCAGTGTCTCGAGTCAGAAGAATATATCAGCTTCTAAGGGTTGTCGTAGATTACACGGACACCGATGATGTAGTCATTGACAATGTCAAGGACGAAGTTGTAAAGAAAAAATTATCTGGTTATAAACAATGTGACAAAAAAAAAACGCGACTTTGATCTCGACATTGAATTTATTATGACACTGAAAAAACGACAGAATAATCATTGTGCGAGCTGTAACACAGAAATGTTATAGCAGTATTCAAATAATAATCCAAGACAGTTTACCGTTGATAGAATTAATAGTAGTCTTGGTCACACACGCCAGAATGTGATGCTGACCTGTCTTGAGTGTAATCGACGTAGGGGTGGCAGTTTACAAAAGTGAACTCGGTAGTAATTGTGTGTCCTCAGGAATTACTTGTAATTGTTCACGAACAAATTCACGCTGAGGAGCAGTGGAATCCATTCTATTGATTGCAGGTCTACCAGCGGATCTATCCACGCTAGAAATGTTATGTGTGGTCACACTCCAGATAGGAACAGTTGCTCTTTTTTTACCCCTTCACGTTCACCAGGTTCATTTAAATATCTTACAGTCACATTACCTAGTACTGGTCGTTTTGAAAAGTCGCGTTGTTGTTGTTGTTGTTATTGTTGTGGGGCTTAACGCCATTTTTCAGCACACGATAGGCTATACATGGCGGCCAGTATTAATGGTGGAGGAAGAAACCGGGAAATCCCCGGAAAAAAACACCGACCCACGAGAAGCTACTGGCAAGCTTTCTCACATATCCACATTCGTCGACTCGAACCCACGCAGACAGAGGTGAGATGGCAGTGATCCGTAACGGAGAGCGCTTTAGACCACTTTCCACTCGGGTCGCGTCGTTGTATTGGTATATGTGATTTTGTAATTGCATTAATGGGTTTCATGGCAGTTGCACGAGTAATTTCATTATTTAACGCAGCTATCACACTCGGTGGTCTTGCAACCCATTCACGACATCTCGTATCTGCCTGAACTTTATTCACGGATATTTCATCTGCATATTGGTATCCAAATAACCGCTCAGCGAGTGTTCGATTAAATCGTTCAACGATCGCCTGATCTCGATGAATTGCGGTATGTCCTCGTCTGATTTTGACATTATGTTTTTTCATCGAAGATGATACTGCATCAACAAATTCTTTGCAAGCATCAACCTGTAATAGTTGTGGCCATCAGAGACCACCACGTTGATGAATTCGTTCAAATGCAGATGCAACTTCAGTTGCTGCTTTAGTTGATAGTGGTACTGCTTCTTTATATCTACTTGCAACGTCAATGACAGTTAACGCGTATTTGTATGTGCGTGATTGACGTCCACGTGTTTTAATGGCATCGTGTGGTAAAAAAAACATATCTGCTTGATGAACTTCATTGGGAGCGCTGACATCAAAATGCGCGTACTGAATTTTTTAGTCGGTGGTAGATAGATGTGCCATATTGCCTGTAGTCCTAATCAATTTGCAGCAACAGAACGTTAAACGTTTGCTGCATCAGCAAGTTTACTAATCGCTGCTCTACCCCTCCAGTATCTTATTGAGCTATAATAAACTGATTCCATTATTATGATAATAATTAGTTGATTACTTACTGGCCCCTAGTACTAGTTTATCTTTTATTGCAGATTTTACCAGAAAACTAGCGAGTTTTTCTCTGAGAGATTTATTTTTTATTTATAGAATTTAAAGCATGAATCAACTTCACATCTGCAATATGTCGTTGTTGTAAATCTTTGCTTTTATACGCAACATCATGAACATGGCATGCTTGATCAATCGCATTTATTGAATACTCTCCGGGTCTAGGATGATCTCGTTCGTCACGTCGAATATCAAGTCGGGTTCCAGGACCACAGTAATTATATCCATGTACATGTTTTTCTCATGGGTATTTAGCCTATGGTGTTCCTGGAAATTTTCCCAGCGAAGCAGCGATATCAGCGCCCGTCTTCCTTGACTTGTCAATGACGAATGAATCGTTAGATATAAATTTGTATATTTTTGTACCACATCTCACACATTTGCCTGTAAGTGCACGCCTTTTTTTTTTTGTTATTATTGTTGTTAATCCAGTGGTGGGGGTAGGTGCACTACATCGAACACAATATAAATCCATATTATTTATTATATGGATATAATTGACTTCTCAGCGACACGAAAGCAAGAGCCAGTTTAACATCATCCAGCGCTACAGAATTCTATCAGGATGATAATAATTGGCCCATCTGAGTCCGGTAAGACGCAATTGTTGCTTAATCTGATAATGAGATGGCTCAAGTGGGATAATTTATATTTAGTAGCACCATCTGTAGATGATCAGAGATGTTATGTACCTAAAGATTTTAATGAAAATGCAAAATTGTTGGACGAGGACGGAGTCAATGTTGTTGATTTTATCACCGATATTGATGAAGCCCCATCTGTTGAAGACCTAGATGGATTTATTAATAATCTCGAAGTATACGATGATGTGATGCTGAACAAACAATCAAATCCAGCTTGGATATTTTCTCGAGGAAGACACAAAAATACTGACGTCATTTATGTTACTCAGCGCTATACACAAATATCTAAAGTGATCAGAGATAACAGCAATATTTCAGTTGTGTTTAATGGAGTTGAGACACATATTCTGCGAAACATTCATCAGACTTGGTGTTCAGGGGACATGGATTTGATTAAATTTATAAATATCTTTTCAAAAGCACACGCTACCCCACACTAATTTATCACAATATATTTACATGACCCAAGGTCTAGGTATCACATAGGTATTGATAAAATGTTTGGTTAATTACAGCATCAGGGAGGGTGAAGACAAACAGTAAGTGTGCTTCTGGGCAAACGAACACGCCTAAACAATTTGAAAAAAAAAATACGTCAACGATGGAGTAACAAAAATGAGCTAATTGGTCTATTTTCCCTTGTATGGAAACATGTTCGGTTAGAGGCTTCGGTTTGAGGTTGTTGACCTTATTTTTCAGTCTTCTTAGGAACCTTTAGTTTTGCGAACGGAGCCCTCCTGACCTTTGTAGGGTTCACTCTCTCTGCTGTTACGTTTTCAAACAATAATGTCCTGCCACGAAGTTAATGCTGGCCTTAAGCAAAATAGAGGGAGCCAATTCAGTATTTGTTTATACGATGCAATTATTGTCGCCGTTTGTATTTCTTGAAGATACCAATTGCAAACATACTTTATACTATTATCTCACGTGCATAATTTTTGCGCAGCGCAAATAAAGAGCGCATACCGAATGTTTTTTGTGGTTACATTGATGATTTCTCTGGCAAAGGTAACTAGAACTGAGCCGGTGTGGTTGACCTAAATACAAGCTGATTAGTTTCATGAAAAGAACATATCAGTGGCATTATTATTATTATTAGTATTTTATTATTATTATGCTTATTATTATTATTATTATTATTATTATTATTAGTAGTAGTAGTAGTAGTAGTAGTAGTAGTAGTATTGTATGCAGTGCGTGCTCAGTCATTTAACAACGTCATCATCAGCAAGGTGCAGAGCCTGCAGACCACCGGGGAACTTTGTCAGTGGACAGTTGCTCACAATGTGTGACATGGCCTGAAGAGCTTCAAAGCAACATGAAGAGGTAGTGGCCTGGCACCATCGAACAAAGTTGACTGCACAACGACCGTGTCCTGTCCGAACGCGGTTCAGTGTGATTCACAGATGACGTGGAAGGTTGAAGCCAGGAGAGCAGACAGATGGCTCAGCTAGGAGGGAGTGGTTTACAATATATGTTGAAGACCACTCGACACTCCATGCCGAAACAGCTGTCATATCCTCCGGCAACAAACTTAACAAACCTAACCAGATTGGGAGTCTCGAAGTCAAGCGGACTGCTGGATGCAAGGTGATGTCTATGTACGGTGGAAGTTTCTCACTGTCATAGACCTTAGCCAATACTTTTGCGATTGCTTCTTGGCGACATAGATGTGGAGGAGGAATGTTGCTGCGTACCGGCAGCCATGGTAAAGGAGTACGGCGTAGTGTTCCAGAGATTATGCGCATTGTTGTGTTGAGCTGGACATCATTTAACTTAGTATGGGATGATCGAGTCCAGACAGGAGCTCAATACTTGGCTGTCGAATAACAGAGGGCCAGTGCTGATGTCTCGATTTCAGTGGCATTAAGGTTATGCAAGTCGGAGGTGCCGCAAGTGGAAAAGATTGTCAGAATATTTCCATTCCTCGCAGCCATTCCACCAATGGCTCTCAGGCGATGACCCGCTGCAAATAGGAAACAGTATCGTGAACCTGGATTCGTCGAAAGGAACTGGAACTCACTAGGATGCATGCATAATAATACAGGCTTGCATTGCCACTTGAATTTGGTGATTATTTAACTCAGGAAGGTGGACTATAGTTTATTTTATTTGGACATTCAAGATGTGGTTTTGAAGCTGCGTTTGCAGTCACATAGAATCTGGCAAATAAACAATGAAGTCATATGAATTAGACACAGTGGTATATGATTTGTCATTATCGAAAACTGTGTCGACTCACAAATGAAATCGAAAGTTATAGTCTGGCGAGGAAATTAGTATATACCTTAGCATGAATGGAATGCGAATTTACCTGATGGAAGAGCCTATCGATGGCAATGATATGTACAGATTGTGGATTGAAAATTTGGGTAGGTATTAAGGACACACAGCTGTAGCCCACGTACCCGTTCATAGGTTTCATTCCAGTGGAGTCTTTTGACTTATTGATGGATCTGGATATTATTTCTTTATTGTGTATGCGCCTGCTACAAACATTGAAGTTTCTTACTATTCAGTTAGAAGAACAATCACTGGACCATCCTAATGCTGGTGCCAAAACATTAAACTATCGAAGTTCTATATTTAGGTCAGGCTCTGATGACAAATCATTTAACACTTATTTGGTTGCAGAATCTTTTAATATTAATAAGGACGAACTACCAGTAATATGTGCGATAAACGAGAACAAAGAGTTATTAAATTTTTTTTAGGTTGTATCTGATATTACATTTATTATTACGTTTAAGTTATTAATTATGACTGCAGTGCTAAGGTTGCGGAATTTACCGACGGGATGATGCATCGGATGACCCGTGATGCCAATATCGATAGCAGCTTCTTTCCATTTGTTGACAAATCTTTGCGTCAAAATTATGGGAATAAAGATCCTTGTACACACTGAAACATAATCTTGCTAAGAATCAGTTAGGTATGGGACCAATACCAACTCGAAGCTGGTATTTTGTTTTTATTAGCACTTGAAATCCCTCGGTTGCTGACTACACCACCGGCTGCAAAAACACCCAGGGATTTGTTTCTACACCGAGGAAGTAGAATTCACTAACAAATGCACCCAGTTGCATTATCCAACCATTTCTGTGCACCAACATTGATCAAAGCAAGAAGAAAAAGATCTTGATCATTTTTGAGTATGGACCCACCTAGCCGTACGAAAGTTTAATTGGATGGAGACGAGGATGGTAGTTTCAGAAACGATTCAGTGGTGTTATTGATTTGTTTCTATATGAACATGGTACTAGGCCCTATAAAATACAATCACCAGAGACTTCAATATTCCTCAGGCAGAGATTTTCGTGTAACTGTTTTACATTTGTACCAGTAATTGGCTTCAAGTAATTGTGCATGTTGCGCGTGAAGAAGGTTAGATTGCTGAGCAATTATGCCACCTAACACGCCATTAATAGAAGAACGAGGATAGCCCCCAGTGTTACCGAGGTAAAAGCAATATTCAAAGCATGACGACAAGTGCAAGATGAGGTCAAAAAAGGAACCGCAATGCTCATGAAATATAAACACGCGAGTTGGATGTTTATGCTATTTGGTGAATCATAGCTGCAAACATCATTGGTATTGGAATTGATGAAATTGTAACCACAACAACTATTACAGATATATCAGTTAGATTTGCTATGAGGCTTTTTATCTGTAGTGACCGGTGAGGCAACGCTATAATTTGATTGCAGCTGCATTCAATCAAGAATGTGTTATTGCGAATCCACGCTGAAGCACAAGGCAGATTCAGGAGACGCAGTACGATTTATAAACTCTTAGATGACCATTGAGAATAAACGAATTAGCATTGGCGAGTTTGAAATGGTGCTGGTGGAGATTGGAAACCATTGACGACTTCGTCTCGAGATATGAAACGGAGGCGTTAGTGGCCCAAAACAAGTGATTCATTTGAGACAGTGAAAATCGCATACCCCTTAGCCAGCTTTATTTTTGCGAAATCGTTTTATGTGACCAATGCGTACACTCATGATTGCTACGTATCCATTTTGCTGCACAAAAATCATTCACATACTTTTGCAAAAATATCCCTGTTAGAAGCATAAAACCAGAGAAAATAATGACGCCTTATACTCCTTATGCCACGTCATTGGCAGCAGCGTTTCTACGGTGGTGTCGTTGATGTTGTTTATCTTTTTAAAGAGAGCCGTAATTGTAGCTTTGAAAATTAATAATAATATGTCCAAACAATTAATAACAGGTACATTCTTTTACGCTAGATTGCAAACCAAACTCGCTCTCTCTTGTATTAAAATTATTGGTTGTTGCCCCATAGCACCTGCGCCCGAGTGTAGTGAAATCATGGGGTATGGAGGGACTTGATTTATCACAGCTATCGAAAATTGAAATACCTATTGTGATACTACGTCTCCGCATGATCAACAGTGTTCTGGATTCAGTGTTTGTCGTGTTCAGGAAAATGTAAGAATAACCCGGTCATTCCAATCATGCAGATATCGTGGTTACAACAACACTGACGATCAAACGCAGAAATCAAAGTTTGCGTATGATTATACAAAGAACATCAATACACATTTTACCACTCAGAATAAAAAAGAGTTATCTAAATAAGCTTCGTTGATCCACGGACTTGTTTTGACATGTATTTTCCAAAACAATTGAAGATAGATTTTCGATTCTCTGATTATATGCACGAACGACAAAGTGGCAAATGTACCGTCCTTTTCCTTTTTTCCATGTAATGGTATCTCTGCGTGCTCATCTCAGCTTGGACAGAAAAAATGACCATGATCCAAATACCTAAACGTATTTCTGCTATGCTATTAGGAGAATTAATATATTGCTTCAACTCAAAATACAGATCAAGGGCTTGATAGGCATCGTTTGACACATATATACGTACTCTCCAGATATTGTTCCAACACGGTACGTTACGTAATTGTGGAATAATTGGAATCAATCATTTATCAGATACATGCAGTCCTACATCTGATGTACTATGGAAATAAAGATATGATGCTAGGAATACCACTCGGAAGATCATGGATTGTTGAATTACAAGGAAATCTTACACTTTGCTATTAGAGTCTAATTTATCCTGAAAGCAAACAGACCAGAAACTGTTACATTTCAAATACTTGATAATGGGGATTAAGAAAAAGAGAAGTCGAGGAAGAACTTCCCTATGCGATATCTTACATATGACCTAAATAGTCTTATAGAAACACTATAAATTAGAATTATTGTTGTTAAGATAGAATTATATTGTGCTTATACGATACCAAGAAAACAAATTGTATGTATTGTTATGAATATGTAATTAAATTGCTTGTGTGTTAGTTTTAATTTTTTTAAAATTGTATTTTATTTCACTACAAGTTATCATAATCCAATGGATTTGTTTTGTTTTGTTTTTTGTTGTTGTTGTTGTTCGGTTCTATTAAATCTGATGACGTAGTAGATTGCTTCATTTTATTTTTAGCTGATCTTAGTTCAGAAACTTGGTAAACACTAAGCTAAAATTATTGGTCAGAATCAAGGTCATACATCACTTGCGTGATCACTATATGTAAACAACGTTTTCTTATTACTGGTTCTTAATTGGTGCTACACTGGCGTACGTGATAAATGTCTTGTAGTAAATGACCACGTGACCTATTGCGTGGTCTAAAACTGTGTTTAAGACTAATGCTTTTAGTGATTTTGAGTTAGTCGCTAAAAATACCTTTGGAGTACAGAGGTATTCTGAATTTTTGCCGTTTGGGTTGATTTTTTTTAATTTAAAAATAATTTATTCACTCTGGAAAACAAACAAGTGCTTTTCTTCATCAAAATTCTTGGAGAAAGACGTTTATTGGAAATTTATTCTGGATTTCTAAATTGAAACATTATAAGTTGTGATTCAACGAGGAATTATTGACTTTCATACAAATACTTCATCTGACGTCATCATCCACCATCTTGGAACGTCGTCGGGATTCGAGCCTGGACTCAATTAGAACTGTTTAGTGATAGGACTTATATTTTTTAATTCTAGGAAAAAAAAATTTGATTATATTCACAAACTGTAAGTCGTTTTTCCTTTTTTTACATTGTTTTCTAGTGAAATAAATTATTATGTTTATACAAAGCTTGTTGGCTTTCACTCTTTTCTTTGTTACTGAGTAAGAGCCCTTGTAACGTAACAGTATGTAAGTATGTATGTGTGTATGTATGTGTGTGCGTTCGAGCGTGTGTGTAAATTCTAGTTTGTTTGATATTTAGGAGCAAGTTATTAAGTCAAAAATATCCACGAGGTTGTCACATGTTCTCACATCATAGCTACATTAGGTAGGTGAATGGAAAGGTCACAAACCAAGGGATTATTGTGAAACACTAAATAACCCAGGAAAGCTGTGTAGGATAACAAAGTTAAACTCGAATAAGTATATGATTATTTGAAAAAGTAAAGAATATTGGCAACGAAAATGCAAAAGCCTGATTCTATACATGACATAAATATTGCAACAGATGACACTGATGAAATTCTTAATTCTGCAATTACAGCGTATGAAATTATCAGTTGTACTAAAGGTATTAAGAATAACAAAACAACGTCGTATCATAATGTGTTATACGAATGTATAAAATGTACCACTGATATGTTTATGCCCTGAGATGTCTCTTTTTTCAGTATAATGGTCGACACTTGTCTGATTCAAGCATTTGGCTTGAAGGAATCATCATACTTATGCATTAGGGGAAAGGAGACCCACGTTCACCCGATAATTATAGACCTAAAACTTTTTATCTTTGTTCCCGAGAAAAGATGGCCAAGAGTTTTGGATTGTTGTGATGTTCGTAAAGAGAACCAAGTCGAATACAGACCAGGCTATTCAACTTCAGATGACATACTTTGTGTCTTCATGCCCACATAAAACATTTAAAAACTTGCAAGATAAAAATGTGTTGCGTTTTCATTGATTTTAATGGTGCTTCAGACAATGGTTTGAGAATATAGCTGTGAGTGAAACGATTCGATAACAATGTCTATGAGAAAATATTTTGAATATTAAATAATATGTTTCATAAAATCTAATCTTTTGACAATTATGCAGGAGAGCAATCCGCTTTCTTTCACAATTTTTTTAAATGAATCCAAATGATAAAAAATACCTGTTAGAAAAGTAGCACAGTAGTGTCCATTTCCTATTTTCTGATCACTCTCGGTCATTTATCTTTCAATTTTGAATACTGCTGTACGTACATGACATTGTACGTTTTGGTGCTCAAGAAGAATCTAATATATTTTATATGTGTTTTACGAATATTCAGCTATGGAAATTGAGTACCAAACTGTCAAAGACAAAGAGTTTGATTTCTGGTTCACGATAATATGATAAATATAGATTTACAACTGGCAATAATATAATAGATGTTTGTGCTGGATTTAAACATATAGCTGTTATTTTTTCTCAAAATCCAAGATTTCATGAGTCATTTAAATATAACGTTGATCACTCCAGAAAGACTATGCATCTACTTTACCGAAAATTCAGATACTTTAATCGACCATACACCTGTAATTGCATCTTTTCGATCATACTGTATTACTCATTTTACCACATGTATGTGAAGTTTGAAACTATCACAAATTTTGAAAGTGACATATGGAATTTTTAAGAAACATTCTAAAACTGAGGAAAAGTACTCCCACTTACATGTTTTCTACGATTCTAGGACTGACACCTAGTGATACAATTATCGGAATCCGAATAATAAGATTTTGGAATTCTATTATCAACCCTAATGGCCTAAACTATCTAGACTCCTTTATCAAATACGTTTTTTATGAGACCAATGCTAAAACTAATCCTTATGAATGGACGAATAGCGTAAGAAACAATCTGTTAACTTTTTCGAGACCAGAACACCTATATTATGAGCATGTTAATAATTCAAAAGGTTCGGAAACTCTAAGAAACCTTCATATAGATGAATGACAATATTCGGTAACTCTATCCTCCAAGGAAACATTTTACCATTGTTTAAAAGGAGACCTGAATATACAGAACTACTTATTACTGTAGGAATATGTATTTATCATTGATCACATGTATGACTTTCAATCACAGACTATAGGCTGAACCTTGGCGTTGTGACAATACACTGTCATGTATATCTATATTTTCTGTAACTTCTGGTATATGATTTTATTTAATTTTCATAAGTTTTATTCACGGTTGTAAACTGTATAGAATATCTTTTGTTACAAAATGTGTACTTAATTTTACTCTGTTGGAAGCATTAATCACGTAGGATCTCTAAATAGTTGCTAACGTATGTGCTGGCAATTAGTAATAATAATCGTAATAATAAGACTTAAAATGGTGCCTATGGCGTAGTTTCTCAGTGACTGATGGGATATGGCAGTTTCGAGAAGAATTATGTGGCTTCCCCATTGGTTCCGTGAGGTCATGTGAATATAGTACATCGTGATTTAGTACGTCGTCAATCAACAGCGCATGGTGTCATATGGGGTCCATTACGAAATACAGTCGCAACTTACCATACAGTCACATTTTTTCAATAATTAAATTGTTTTTTGAGTGTGACAAAACTTACTGGTTTTGCTTCTTTTCCGTTATGTAAGTTTTTGAACATAAAGTCGTAATAACTGTTTGAGGACAAATGATCTAATCATTGTGAGAAAAATGGCATCAAAAACGATCTCATTACATATTAATTTGTCCTAAAATTCAAAAAGAAAGAGATTTGTTTCCAAAACTGTTCTATTACCTCAAATCATCTATTGCAAAATTACAAACCTTATTTTGCCACCACTAACTGCACAATTCTCCAACACGTTGTGTCTAGGTAGTTTGGTGAGGTAGCATATAATACTGAGCAGTTTCAATATTATCGTAAGCCACCTATTTTTTAGCATGATTTGCAAGTGCCACACGCATGAGATTTTCTTTCATTAATACAAGTTCTTTCTGTTCTCTTCTGTTCATTATCCAGACTCTCTTCCTCCAAAAAGGCGTGTCGCCGGCCGTTCATTTCTACAATATGACGTCAGTTCCTTGTGACGTAGCTTATCATCTTGTTAATCTCTCACAACGTTGTGTTTTATAATCGTATTTGGACACTGTGCACTTCAAGTACACTCGTATGAAAACACTTTGATGCACACTGATTAGGAAGTAGACTTTTAACGGCACCTTCAATATATTATTGGTTATATTATGCAATGGAAATGAGAGTTGTGTGTATTTCCATGGTAGCAAGGAGGCATCTGTCATGGGCTTACTTGAGCTGCCCGGAATGACGATTTATACGCACATTAGCATTGTATTTTAGAATGTATTTATGCATTTTGGAATTGTGTGCACGAAGAGTATTGAAATATATTTGTTTGAACTCAATTTAACAAAAGGTAATTGTTATGGAAATTTAACTTTGCTCCTAAAACAGATTCAGAACGGAGAAAGTACAATGGAGGGATTACAAACAATCGTTCTTGCAAAATCCCAATTTTAGTATACTTTTATTACGTTTTCATTTCGATAGTGCATCTACAAAAAAACAAGAAACCTTTTCCCTCGTACTGTAGATAAATCATTCTTGAGCAGAGACATCAAAACCAAAACAGGAATTTAAGAACACGAAAGACGATGGCTTTATGTTCAATTAGAAAGTGAATATTGACTCTACATCGAGGGTTTCTTAGTGACAGTATTTATTGCTAAACTTCCAACACCACAGGTTTGGTCATTACATTTAGAGCAGAAGCTAATTCAGTCATTTTACTTAAACAGGCATTCCGCAAGACACATTTTTAAACAATCTCCACATTTAAACTGATTCCAAGTTATAAATGTTAGATTTTATTGTATAATCTCCGCAAAAGCGTTGACAAAATGACAAGCCACTTACACAAATACATCTATTCTTTTAAAACAATATGACATGAACCGTTTGAGCTGTTCTTGCTTAACAGTAATTATCACAATGTGCGACATTTACAATTGCAGACTTGACAGTAAATGTCACGACAACAGTACATTTTTTGACACATTAAATGTCACGACAACATCAATTTTATTGCATTAACCACCGCAACTTCCAGAGTCACTGGTAAATGTCACAGTGGCCGGTAAATAAAAATTCAGAAATATCAAATTAACATTCTATAAGTTTTGGATACGGTGATTAAAAATATCATATAATTAACGTAGTAATTTATTGAGTAATAGTAATATTAATATAGATATTTCTGACAGTGGTAGGCCAAGTGAAATAACTAATACAGTAATGAAAATAATTTTACAAAATATTCATAGAATTCGTCATTTTTAACTGTAAAAAGTTGTCAGTCTTGAACTTTTATTTCACGAAATTAATACAGTTTCGTCATCAGAAATTGTGCATTCTAATTTGACATGGGAACCTGCATGTGTTAGTAGATGCAGGAGCAAATGTTCTACAATTATTCTTACTGAAGATATTGAAGTATTTCAGGCTTATATGATCAACGATTTCTCTGCAATATATCAACTAAAACTAATGGAAATCATCTTTGAAAATGTTCAAGGGCAAATATATTCCTGATGATTCATGACATATATGTGTTAAATAACAATAGTGTTTGAATAAATTTATTACACTTTTCATCTCAGTGTAGTCCATTATAACCAAAAGAGAGTTGAAAACAAATCTCAATGGATAAATGCAAACTAACTACCCATTATCCATAGAAAGAGACGATCAATACAAAAATGCATACGAATATTTATTATAAAGAAAGCATATATAAGACATATGTGCCTGATGTCAATATTATATTTCTGTAACAACAAACTCTACCTAAATAGGCTTTGATTTTTGTCTTTCATCTTGGCGATGAAAGTAAGTGGGTTGTGATCACTAAACACAAAAATCGCAGAAGGAGCTGAACTAATGTAAACTTCAAAATGTTGTAATACCAATATCAAAGGTAAGCATTCCTTCTCGATTGTTGAATAATTTCTTTGGTGCTTATTTAATTTCTATGAAAATAGCACACTGGATGATCAACACCATTTCTATCTTTTTCAATCAATACCGTTCCAACCCCAACATCACTTGCATCAACGGATAGTTTAAAAGATTGACTGAAATTTGCAGCTGTAAGAACTGGTCCACTCTTAAGTATGGCATTTAACTTGTCAAAGCCTCCTGACATTTTTCAGTCCAAAGAAACTTGTTTTTCTTTTGCTCAATAAATTTGTCAGGGGTTCAGCAATTATAGAAATATTGGAACAAAATCTCCGATAGTATACAGCCATACCTAAAAATCGCATCAGTTGCTTTTTACTGACAGGCACAGGGAATTCAAAGATAGCCTTGACCTAAGCATCTGTAGGTTTAACTTGTCCATATCCCACAATATGTCCTAGAAATGCTACACAAGCACGGCAGAATTCACGTTTCGTTAAATTAATTGTCAAACTTGGATCAGTGAGTTTGTCAAAGAATTTCCGAATTGTTGCTAAATGTTCTTTCCAAATGTCGTTGTAGATGATGATATCATCGATTTAAGCATCACAATTATCTAGACCAGAGGTAATCATATTCATTAAACGTTGTTACGACCCTGTAGTTAAATTTCATGTGTGTTAAAATTGGAATTCTTTCTAATTCTTTCTATTTCATTTTTATTTCATTTTTATATCATTAAATATAATTATTATTATGATGATGATTATGTTCGCAGGGTCTGATATTTTGTTAGAATCATCGTGTTTATTTAGAACGTAAATGTGACTCGGGTAAGCACGATTTTTGTATGACTGTTTTGTCGTATTAAGTAAACAGTCAGAAATAGCTATGTAAATGATTGGTTGTGAACACGGTCATTTCTAATAATACTTGTTGACATTCTATACTGAGGTGGCGAGATTTCGAAATCGCCATGATTTCTTCGTGCGTATACATGAAATGACGTATTAGTTTGCTTTAAATGCTCAGATACCTGCGAAAGAGTCTAGAGTCATATATTAACATCTTAGAGAGTCACATCGTTATTTCTTATAGAGTTTCTAAATACCTAAAGAAGAATGTATTCTTTTGTGCTGGAAAGAGTTGTTCGTTCGTACGTTTGCAGAACAACATGTGTTTTGTTATTGAGGATAGCTGTACTTCGTCTACCTTTTAAATAATAATTATTTTCCCTGGAGAACTAAACAAATGGCTTTGGACAAAGACATTTGCTGAAATTAATTCTAAACTGGAACAGGACAGTACAAATTGTGATTCGCAGTGAATATTCTGGACATTTGTGTAAAACCTTAGTCTGACGTCATCATCCGCCATCTTGGAACGGGATTGAGATTCAGACTACTTTAATAAGAACTGTTTATTCACAGGACTTATGTGTTTTTTACAATTTTAAGAGAAATGTTTGGATCTTCTTCGTAAATCGTAAGTCTTGTTTCATATTTTTACCTTTTCACCGTGTTTTTTAGGGAAATAAATTATTTTTGTTAAAACTTACAAAGCTTGTTGTAGTCACTCTTTTCTTTATGTTACTTTCAACGAGCCGATACGTAACATAAAGAAAATTGGAGGCTCGTCTGAGATATATGAAACTGACTGATATATGAAATTGGCTAAAAATTGAATACCCCTAGTTCAAATCCCATTTGACTTGAAATTTTAGTGGAAACAACAGGCTTTCTTTCACAATGTCAAAAGTGGAGAGTTTTCTTTCTAGTCCAACTCAAGAGCAGTTGGATAGTTTGAAAAAGGATGAGTTGCTTGAACTTGCCAGAACGTACGATCTTTCTGAAGCAAAAGCGTCCTTGACAAAACAAGAAATCAAAAATATTTTAATTCAATATTTGGTAGGAGAGAATATTTTTGACCATAGTGTTTTGGCATCTGTCAGTAAGTCTATGACAGACTCTGACATTAAGAAAATAGAATTAAAAATGAAATTCAAGATGGAAATAGAGTTGAGGAAGCTCGAGTTTCAGAAAGAAAAAGATAAAGAACAAATGAAATTACAATTTGAAGAAAAGGAAAAAGAAAGACAAATAGAATTACAAAAAGAACAAATGAGATTACAATCTGAAAAGGAGGAGAAAGAAAGACAAATGCAATTAGAAGAAAGGGAAAAAGAAAGACAAATATAATTACAAAAAGAACAAATGCATTTACAGGAAAAAGAAAAAGATACAGAAATAGAATTACAGAAAGAACAAATACAATTATAAAAAGAACAATTACACGTACAAATGCAAAAAGAGAATAATGAGAAAGAATTTCAAATTAAAATGAAAGAATTGGAGCTGGCAAGTGAAAAGAACGATTCCACTTCTCATACAAATTCAAAATTTAACATTTTAGGAAATATCAAGTTAGTTCCCTCGTTTAGTGAAAGGGAAGCATACACATATTTTATTCTTTTTGAAAAAGTTGCTGAGAATTCGAAATGGCCAAGAGAGTATTGGACTCAATTATTGCAGAGTGTACTTTATGGCAAGGCCAGAGATATCTATATATCCCTGTCAGTACAACAAAGTTCTGATTATGATTTGGTTAAGGAATGCATCTTGAAGGGTTATGCATTAGTCCCTGAAGCTTATCGGCAAAAGTTCAGAAACTATAGGAAAGATGCTAGACAAACTTATGTTGAATTTGCTAGAGAAAAAGAACAGTTATTCAAGAGATGGTGCTTAGCAAAGAAAATCGAACATGATTTTGAAAGTCTTGAACAATTAGTATTACTTGAAGAGTTCAAGAACTGTGTCCATAGTGACATTAAGAATCATCTTCAAGAGCATAAGTTTGAAACCTTGGAAAAAGCTGCTATTGCTGCTGATGAGTATTCCTTAACTCATAAAGTTCCTGCTATAAGCAAATCTTTCACTCGGCAGTCTTCTGATAGAAAGGTGTTTCAATCAAATATGACTCTCAGTAAAACTCAATCTGGCACAAATTCTAAAAATCAAGCCTCTGAGAGACTTGATTCAAAGTCCTTGTCTATTCCTACATGTATCTATTGTAAAAAAAAGGACACATTATTTCTGATCGCTTCAAATTGAAATATAGGCATCAGAATCAAGATAGACCTATCCCAAATGCTCTTATTGCTAAGAGGTCAAGGTCACAGTCATGTATTGAAAACAATACATTTATTGGGTTTGAAAAACCTCAGTCTGATTGTGTTATGGAGAATTTTGAACCATTCATGTCGAAGGGTTCTATATCACTCTTGGGTGATTCGGCCAATCCTATCCCGATTAAAATTTTAAGGGATACAGGAGCTTCTCAGAGTCTTTTAGTTTCAGGCACTTTGCCTTCTTCTGAGAAGACCTGTTCTAATGAGAGTGTTCTCATTCAGGGAGTAGAGTGCGGCTTTGTTAATGTTCCTCTCCATTCTGTTAATGTGTCATCAGACTTAGTTTCAGGACCTATGACAGTCGGTGTAGTGTCTACTTTACCCGTTGAGGGCATTCATTTGTTGCTAGGCATTGACTTAGCTGGAGACAAGGTTGTGGTAATCCACTTGTAACTGACAAGCCTACTTTGGATCAGAAGTTGATCCTATTGAAAAAGAAATCCCTGATTTATATTGAGCTTGTTCAGTTACCAGAGCTTTGGCAAAGAAAGCTCTTGAACATGATTTTGATAAGGAAGATATTCCTTTAGCTGACACATGTATTGGTCGGGCTTTTGATGAGGTCACTTTCACTCCTAATTTGGATCAGTCAAAAGGTATTGATCATAGTGATCCTCTTTTGTATACTCATTCTCTTTTTTCTGATCAGGGTGACAAACGACAATCACTTGTCGTCGAACAGGAGAAAGATCCTGAGATCTCCTGTTTGTTTCAGTGGGCCGTTAGTGAAACTGAAGCAACTGAAGTACCTGTCTGTTATTTCATTAAAAATGGAGTTCTTTTGAGAAAATGGAGACCTCCCGAGGTACCTGCTAGTGACGAATGGTCAGTAAAATATCAGATTGTGGTTCCTAAACCTTACAGACAGGAAATGCGTAGTTTGGCTCATGAAACTTAACTGGCTGGTCATTTAGGGATAAATAAAACGTATCACAACATCTTGACTCACTTCTATTGGCCAAAATTCAAAAGTGATGTGTGCAAGTTTTGTAGATCTTGTCATACTTGTCAAATTGTAGGAAAACCAAATCAAAAGATATCTAAAGCTCATTTGCAACCAATTCCTGCATTTGACGAACCATTCAGTAGAATTATGGTAGATTGTGTTGGTCCCTTACCAAAGACCAAGTCAGATAAGAAAAATTTGTTGACCATCAAGCGTGCGTCAACAAGTTTTCCAGAGGTAATTCCTTTGAGGAATTTTGCACAATTTGGCTTTCTCAAATTTGATCAATCTGGTCAAAGGTCAAATTTCAAGTCTGGTATGTTCGAACTTGTTATGCTTGAATTTGGCATTCACCAGTTCAAGCCAAAAGTGAACCTATGGTTTCACCAAAGTTTACTTGAGAGAATTTTTGAGTCCTGTAATGGAGTCCATTCTCTCTTGCTCATTCTTCTGAATTTTCTTCAAGTTAGATTTTATGGCCCTTACAAAGTAAAATAGAAAATGAATGAGTTAAATTATAATATTAGTACTCTGGTCTAAGTAAATTAATGGAGTACTACTATTTTGAAAGAAATAGCCGAGTAAATTATGTAATTAATTTAGTTGTACCTGTCGCACCAACTGAGGATTCGAATGAAGGAATTCTCTTGGATTCTACCGATCTTGGAACAACAAATCTTCAGAATTCGGAAGTTATGGAAAATCTAGACCAGAAACATTCACATTTACAAAAACAAGAAAAAAGTGAACTTAAACAATTATTGTCTGAATATGAGCACTTGTTTCCAGACGTACCTACAAGGACAAACAAAATTTTTCACGACGTTGAAATAGTAGATTCAAAACCCATGAAACAACACCAATATAGGATGAATCCTCTCAAACAGGAATACTTGAAAAAAGAGATTCAGTATTTACTGAAAAATGATTTTATAGAGCCCAGTAAGAGTGATTGGAGTTCACCGTGCATTCTTGTTCCGAAATCGGATAAAACTTTCCGAATGTGTACGGATTATAGGAAGGTGAACAGTGTGACAAAAACAGACTCATTTCGAATGCCAAGAATCGATGACTGTATCGACAAAATTGGAAATGCCAAATACGTCACTAAATTCGACCTTCTGAAAGGAGTTTGGCAACTTCCACTAACGAAAAGAGCAAAAGAAATTTCGGCATTTGTGACTCCAGATGTACTCTACCAGTATAAAGCAATGCCATTTGGGATGAAGGGTTCTCCAAGTACTTTTCAATGCCTTATGAATATGATTACTTCTGGTCTAGACAATTGGGATGTCTATATTGATGATGTCATCATCTACAACAACACCTGGAAAGAACACCTAGCCACGATTCGGAAGTTCTTCGACAGACTCACGAATGCAAATTTGACTATTAATTTATTTAAAAGTGAGTTCTGCCGTGCTTGTGTTACTTTCCTAGGACATATTGTGGGACATGGTCAAGTTAAACCTATAGATGCTAAGGTCAAAGCTATTTCTGAATTTTCTGTGCATGTCAGTAGAGAAAAGCGGATGCGATTTTTAGGTATGGCTGGGTACTATCGCAAATTTTGTTCTAATTTTTCTGATATTGTTGAACCTCCGACAAACTTGTTGAGAAAGAAAAACAAGTTTCTTTGGACTGAAAAATGTCAAGAGGCTTAAAAGCCATGCTTAAAAGTGCACCAGTTTTAGCAGCTCCAGATCTGAGTCAACCATTCAAACTATCTGTGGATGCAAATGATGTTCGGGTTGGAGCAGTTTTGATTCAAGATGACAAAAATGGTGTAGAACACCCAGTGCGCTATTTCTCTTAGAAATTAAATAAACACCAAAGAAACTACTCAACAATCGAGAAGGAATGCTTGGCTTTAATACTGGCATTACAGCATTTTGAAGTTTACATCAGCTCGGCTCCTTCTCTGATTGTTGTGTTTAGTTGATCACAACCCCCTTACTTTCATCAACAGAATGAAAAATAAAAATCAAAGACTATTGAGATGGAGTTTATTTTTGAAAGAGTACAATCTTGACATCAGGCACATCAAAGGAAAAGACAATTTAATTGCAGATGCACTTTCCCGTGTATAGAAATATCATTTTCGTATACACTTTTGTATAATTCATAATAGTTCTTCTTATGTATCTTTTTTACCTCATGTATAATTTACTTCTGGTGAAAAACAAAGCTTTATTACATAAATCTTTCTTTTTTCTTATGGGGGAAAGTTTTACGACCCTGTAGTTAAATTACATGTGTGTTAAAATTGGAATTCTTTCTAATTCTTTCTATTTCATTTTTATTTCATTTTTATATCATTAAATATAATTATTATTATGATGATGATTATGTTCGCAGGGTCTGATATTTTGTTAGAATCATCGTGTTTATTTAGAACGTAAATGTGACTCGGGTAAGCACGATTTTTGTATGACTGTTTTGTCGTATTAAGTAAACAGTCAGAAATAGCTATGTAAATGATTGGTTGTGACCACGGTCATTTCTAATAATACTTGTTGCCATTCTATACTGAGGTGGCGAGATTTTGAAATCGCCATGATTTCTTCGTGCTTGTACATGAAATAACGTATTAGTTTGCTTTAAATGCTCAGATAACTGCGAAATAGTCTAGGGTCATATATTAAAATCTTAGAGAGTCACATCGTAACATCTTATAGAGTTTCTAAATACCTTAAGAAGATTGTATTCTTTTGTGCTTGAAAGAGTTGTTCGTTGGTATGTTTGCAGAACAACATGTGTTTTGTTATTGAGGATAGCTGTACTTCGTCTACCTTTTAAATAATAATTATTTTCCCTGGAGAACTACACAAATGGCTTTGGACAAAGACATTTGCTGAAATTAATTCTAAATTGGAGCAGGACAGTACAAATTGTGATTCACAGTGAATATTCTGGACATTTGTGTAAAATCTTAGTCTGACGTCATCATCCGCCATCTTGGAACGGGATTGAGATTCAGACTACTTTAATTAGAACTGCTTATTCACAGGACTTATGTGTTCTTCACAATTGTAGGAGAAATGTTTGGATCTTCTTCGTAAATCGTAAGTCTTGTTTCATATTTTTACCTTTTCACCGTGTTTTTTAAGGAAATAAATTATTTTTGTTAAAACTTACAAAGCTTGTTGTAGTCACTCTTTTCTTTATGTTACTTTAAACGAGCCGATACGTAACAACGTTGAGAAATACTTGGCGAACCTTTCATCCCAAACGGCTTCACTTTATATTGATGAAGTCCATCTGGAGTCACAAATGCCGAAATTTCCTTTGCCCTTTCCGCTAGTGGAATTTGCCAAAATCCTTTCAGAAAGTCAAATTTGGTGACATACTTGGCATTTCCAATTTTATCAGTGCAGTCATCGATTCTTGGCAATGGAAATGAATCTGTTTAAGTCACACTGTTCACCTTCCTATAATCAGTGCACATACGGAAAGTTTTATCTGGTTTCGGAGCAAGTATACATGGTGAACTCCAGTCACTTTTATTGGGCTATATGAAATCATTCTCATACAAATGCTGAATCTCTTTTTTCAAAAATTCCTGTTTGAGATGGTTCATCCTGTATGGGTATTGTTTCACATTTACAATTTCAAAGTCGTGGTAAATTGTGTTTGTTCTTTTAGGAACATCTGTAAATAAGTGCTCATATTCAAATAAAAACAATTCAAATTCATTCCTTTCTTGTTGTTGCAAATGTGAAAGTTTCTGGTCCAGATTATTCATAATTTCTGAATTCCGAAGGTTTGTCACTCCAAAATCAATAGACTCCGTTTGCATTCTATCACTTAAATCCTCAGTGAGTGGGACGGATACAACAAAATTAATTGTCTGATTTACCTGGCTATCTCTCTCAGTATACTGGTACTCCTTTCATTTATTAAGATCAGAGGACTATTATTATACTTTAACTCATTCATTTTCTTTTTGACTTTGTAAGGGCCGTAATACCTAATCTGAAGAAAATTGTGAAGAATCAGCAAGACAGAAAGAACTGCATCACCTCACTCAAAAGATCTCTCCATTGAACTTCTCTCAAACCAAAATTTTACTTTTGACTTGAATTGCTGGATGCCAAATTCAAGCATAATTAGCTGAAAAATTCCAGACATAAAATGTGACCCTTGATGCAATTGCACAGATTTGGGAAAGCCAAATTCAGTAAAAAAATTTATCAAAGCTTTCACTATGGTTTTGGTTTTTATATTCCTCAAAGGAATTGCCTCTGGGAATCTTCTTGACGCACTCATAATGGTCAACAAGTATTGGTTGCCTGACTTGGTCTTAGGTCAGGGATCAACACAATCTAACATTATTCTGCTAAATGGTTCGTCAAATGCAGGAATAGGTTGCAGATGAGCCTTAGATATCTTCTGATTGGGTTTTCGTATCATTTGACAAGTATGACAAGATCTGCAATATTTACAAACATCACTTTTGATTTTTGGCCAATAATAGTGAATCAAGATCTTGTAGTAAGGTTTATTAATCCCTAAATGACCAGCCAAAAGAATTTCCTGTCTGTAAATAGTTTGGAACTACAATTTGATAGTTCACTGACCACTCAACACTAGCAGGTACCTCGGAAGGTCTCCATTTTCTCATAAGAATTCCATTTTTACTGAAATAATAGACAGGTACTTCAGTGGCTTCAGTTTCACTAATGGCCCTCTGAAACAAAACGGGAGATCTCTGGATCTTTTTCCTATTCGACCACAAGTGATTGTTGTTTTTCTCACCCTGATTGAAATAAAGAGAATGAGTAGTTATAAGAGGATCACTATGATCAATACCTATTGATTGATCCAAACAAGGAGTGAAAGTTACCTCATCAAAAGTCTGACAGTACAAGTGCCAGCTAAAGGAATACTTTCCTTATCAAAATCATTCTCAAGAGCTTTCTTCGCCATAGCTCCAGTAACTGCACAAGCTAGGTATAAATCAGGGAATTCTTTTTCAATAGGATCAACTTTTTGATCCAAAGAAGGCTTGTCAGTTATAAGTGGATTACCCACAACCTTGTCACCAGTAGATCGTTGCCTAGTAATAAATGAATGCCCTCAACGGGTAAAGAAGACTATTCCGACTGTCACGGGTCCTGAGACTATGTCTGATGACAAATTTACACAATGGAGAGGAACATTAACAAAACTAACTAACATCTACTCCCTGAATAAAAACACTCTCATTAGAAGAGGACTTCTCAGAAAAAGGCAAAGTACCTGATAATAAAAGACTCTGAGAAGCTCCTGTGTCTCTTAAAATTTTATAGGGAAAGGATTGGCCAAATCTCCCAAGAGTGATACAGAACCCGTCGACATAAATAGTTCATAATTCTCCATAATAATTTCATACTGGTGTTTATTAGACCCAACAAAAGTATTGCATTCAATACATGACCGTGACCTTTAACCCTAAAAGATAAGAGCATTTGGGAAAGGTCTGTCTTGATTCTGATGCTTATTTTTCAATTTTAAGCAATCAGAAATAACGTGTCCTTCTTTCTTGCAAAGGGTACACGTAGTAAGAGACAAGACTTTTTGATCAATCTTATCAGCAGCTTGATTTCTAAAAGTTGTGCCAGACGGAGGTTTAGAAGGGCTCCTATTCGGCTGAAATATCTTCTTACCAGAAGACTGTTGAGTGGAATATTTGCCTACAAAAGGAACTTTTGTGCGCTAAGGAACACTCGTCATCTCCACGAGCAGCATTTTCCAAGGTTTCGATCTGATTCTCGTCAAGATAAGTCTTAATGTCACTATGGACACAGTTCTTAAACTCTTCAAGTAATGCAAGTTGTCTAAGACTTTCATAATCTTGATCCACTTTCTTCTCTAAGTACCTCTACCAAATAACTGCTCTTTTACTCTTGCAAATTCGACATGGGTTTGTTCAGCTTTTTTGTAGTTCCTGAAATTTTGCCTGTAAGACTCAGGGACTATCTCTTATCCCTTTAAGATGCATTCCTTAACCATATCATAGTCAACACTTTGCTGTACTGACATGGATGCATATATATTTCGGGCTTTGCCAAAAAAAGTGCACACTATAATAATGAAGGCCAATGCTTCCTTGGCCATTTCAAATTTTCATCAACTTTTTCAAAATGTGGAAAATATTTGTCTACTTCTTTTTCGCTAAAAGAGGGCGCTAACTTAAAATTCTTAGTAATATCAAAACTTGAATTTGTATGTGACATGGGAACTTGCATTTCACTACAAATTTTATTTCTTTATTATCTCTTCCTTTGTTCTTTGCATTTGCATTTGCAATTGCATCTGTCTCTCTCTCTCTCCTCTTTCTCCAATTGCAACTGCATTTGTTTCTCTTCTTTCTGTAACTGCATCTGTTATTTCTGTAACTGCATTTCTCTCTCTCTCTCTCTGTCTCTCTCTCCCCCCTCCCCCCCTCTCTCTCTCTCTCTCTCTCTCTCTCTCTCTCTCTCTCTCTCTCTCTCTCTCTCTCTCTCTCTCTCTCTCTCTCTCTCTCTCTCTCCCTTATCTACTTGTATTTGCATTTGTTTTTTCTCTCATCTTTCTCCAATAGCATTTGTTTTTATTCTTTCTGTAAATGCATTTGTTTTTTCACTTTCTCCAATTCCAACTCAATTTGTTTTTCTTCTTTCTCTTTCTGAAGGTCAAGCTTTCCTAACTCTAAATCCATCTTGTATTTTAAGTTTAATTCCTTTACTTTTATGTCTTAGTCTGATACTGACTTACTGATCGAAACCAAAACACATTTATCCAAAAGACCCTTTTTTGCCAAATACTGGACCAAAACGTTTTCTATTTCTTGCTTTGTTAAAGAAGATTTTGCCACATAAAGAACATATTTTCAGGCCCGTTCAAGCAATACACCTTTCTTCAAACAGTCCATCTGCTCCTGAGTAGGATTTAAAAGAAAGAACTCCACTTATTATGACATTGTAAAAAAAGCCTGTTTATTTCACTAAAGATTTCTAAAATGTGAAATAATACTTGGGAGTTTAAAAAATTCTGAAAACTAAGGGAGCTAAAATTTCAAACATACACAAATTTTCTGAAATATTATTGCCAAAATTCATATATCCCAAGGGCAAGCACCCAATTTTCTTGTTACGTGTGTAGGCTCGTACAAGAAGTAAGAAGGAAAGAGTGAAGACAACAAGCTTTATAAAATATAACAAATAATTTATTTCCCTAGAAAACCAAGGTAAAAATGTGAAAGAGAACATACGGTTTTCTGATCAAATCCAAACATGATCTAAGAATTAAAAATAGAACCTAACCGAATATGAGTTCGAGTCCCAATGAAATTCCAGGATGGAAGAATATGACGTATGCAATAGACGCGGTGTTCTGATGTGTGAACATTTTCTTGTCGAATCACAGAAAATAATATTCCAGTTTTTGAATTCCGAATAATTTCAATAAATGTCTTTTTCCAAGAATTCTGTGTGAGCAATTGTATATTTCTCCAGGGAAAAGAATCACTAATCCCATAAAATATAATTTTAACTCAAACTGGTCACAACAAAACACCTTTAGGTGTCACAGATTTAGAACCCCACTGGCTAATTCTTATGAAGAAAACAGTTATACAGTAAGTTTAGACGCAAAACAGATTCCCGTATGATGGTCAAGTGGTCATTTTCTAGAACAACGTAGAAATTTCTTATATGCCTAACATCACGTATTCAGTATAATCGTAACTGAAATCATTGGTTCTTACTCTGGGAGGACAACTAAAAAAACATGTTGTTAACCAAAAGCCTTATTAGCTCTGAATCAAGGTCAGCAACTAGATACAATGTTTCTACTACTGGCTGTTTATCAGGTCAAACAGAACTGAACTGAATTTCTAAAACAAATATCAAATCCAGTAGACAAAGTTATCATTACAATAACATGTAATGAAACTTAAAACTAACAAGCAAATAATTAAATTACACACACACACACACACACACACACACACACACACACACACACACATATATATATGCTGCCGCCATATATATATATATACCCATATATATGCCTGCCTACTATATACTGCCAACCGCCGCCGCCGCCTGCGCCTGCCATATATATATATATATAATTCCCCTAAAGGGACCAAAACCGTCCATTCCAATAAAATTGTATTTCGTACGTTGCATACAATTCCTGGAGGGGGTACTGGAGATCAGTAATAAGGATAAAAATGGTAAGGATTTCAATAAACATGATTTTATTGACATTTCTTTGCATATATGTAATAGCAGAGGAAATATGATTCGCTTCCTAACGGTTTGGGAGTTATAATATTAATAATGATTGGGTTTATTTTAGGGTGGGGTTTAACTGAGATTTTGATAATTGAAAAGACGCGTGAACACATAAAATTTGCGAGAATGCTAGAAAAATGAATATATGAAATGTCATTGGTTACTTTGAATCCACACGCATAGTTTTACAAATATGAAAGAATATGTTGTGTTAGAAACGTTTGATACAGTACAGTCGCAGTCCAGACAATTTTTCTTTTACATAAATTCTGCATCGGTCATGTGGAACTGATTAATATATAAGTTCATGCAAACACCAAACTTTTCTATCACTCACTGTTTATGCTATATAACACGTGATCAGTGATATATTTTAATCAACTAAATTGACTCATTAATGTGAGTCCTTACTCAATCAAAGCAGTAAAATATCCTCTCCGTTGAAGGAGCCAAGAAGCATAATCTCAGAATCCATATATGATAAACATTTTATTGTTTTCACAGAAAATTTTGTATCTGTGTTGTTAAGATCGTGGTCTTTCAATCATTCGCTTCTTCTATTATCTGGTGGAATTTTATCAAACTGTAGAATTTATTTGTCTTTTTATATCTTTTTGTTTATGTAAGTGCACTGAAAATGTGATGTTTTTTGTGCATCTCGATTCCCATCCCACATTCTTTAACAAACTAAGAAATGCAGTTTTGATTATGGTAATGTTCATATATATATATATATATATATATATATATATATATATATATATATATATATATATATATATATATATATATATATATATATATATATATATATATGTATATATATATATATATATATATATCATTTATTTATTTATTATTTTATTTATTTATTTATTTATTTATTTATAATGTATCTACTTGCACATTTATGACCTCCGCTGCAGGAAGAACATTTGTTTGATCAGTCACAGTCACATATGATCTTTTTTAATTGTCTTGACAATTGAACGAAATAGCAGCTGATGAACCTTGATTACATAGATTATGTGCCCCTGTCTTTATGGTGTCAAGTATTCCCTGTTGATTTCCAAGGTGTGTTTCTTGAGCGAACAGACCATCACTCTTATCAAAAAAATCTGGAACGAAATTTGTGTATTGCATTTGTCCAACCTTATTTGTGTTTAATCCACTGAGTTCATCACCAAGATTGTCTTGTACAACAGTACACTTAATTGAACTTCCTACCAGAGGGGCTACAGAAAGTGTTGTATAATCATGTTGTGAACCAAGAAGGTAATGAAGATTTCCACTGCATTTGTAGTCCATACATGTATAACTCATATTGCCTACTACCCCTGTACGAATACCGTAAACTTGACCTGCTATGTTGGCATAGGTGCCTCCGTAGCTTATAACTCTCAGTTTTATAGGATTTTTCTCTCGACCTTGGTAGGTAAGACGTATTCGAATAGTGCATGCACGAAACTTGTTACGTTCAAATTCAGGATACCAAACTTTAGCGAGTGCTTTTCGTAACACTGCAGGATCTTTGATTGTACCTCCAAAATCAAACTTTTCTTTGAATGTGTATACATCTGAGCCTTCTAAATCATTATTTGCTTCGAAAAATCTAAAGTGATTGTTTGTTAAACCAGAGGACTCGCATTGAGACTCGCTTCTATAAAATGGACCGTTATTAGATGACTTAAAAAGTAGACTCAATGCCCTACCGGTGTTAGATACGCGGTATTTAATTTCTGTACTGGATGCACCATCAATTCCATGATTATCGTGAATTAAAGGATTTGCGGGAAGAAGAGCAACGTCTTTAAATGTGAATGGATCTACTTGAACGACCTCTATAAAGCCATCATACCCGCATCTTGTTTCAAAGCATTGTCGACTCGGATAAACAATAGAACCTTGTTGATATATTGCATACTGTTGACGAGTAAATATAGGGACTGACAGTTTAATGTATCTCTCAGGAAGTTCGTCGCGATCATTGAAGTTGCTGTTTCTGAATACTCTTGCCTTGAAATAACAAATCTCATAATAGGTAAATACGTCATAATTGTAAAATCTGTGTGAAAACCCAACCTCCCCAAGCCAAAAGCCAGTTTGCCGTCGGAGTCGAGTGTGATCACCACTGGCAAATAAAGAGTTTGGGGCTCTACGCTTTATTTTCCTTGCTTCTTCATTAGACATTAACATTTCCCACCGTCCCGTACTTGGACTAAGTCCCCATATCTTGAGATCCTCTGTTAGTCTCGGGTCAGATGAATAGATGTCATTATTCAAGTACACATCAATCCCCCCATCAACATTTAACGGTAAGCCGCTACTGTCCTGTAAAGACATTGTGAAAACACCTAATGTAGTCAACAATTGAACTTCCCCCTCTTCGTCTACGAATTCGAATCGACCTGGTGCATTCTGCAGAGCTGTTTCATTTAATGGGTCGAAATATGTTAGACTCGCGAATACGACACCTTTGTATTGTGAACCGTTGGGATAATAAAATGAATCGGGAGGTAATACAATGGAAGCAACCGGCGCTTTACTGCCATTTGATTGCGATCCACAGTATAATGTATTTTCTATATTGGTTGATAATTGAACAGGATCTGCTTTTTGAAACATGTTGATGGCAATGTAATCAGTTCCACTGAACCCTTCAGCAATGCTTATTGTTCGCGTACTGTCCAGGAACAGTCCATTTACGTCGTCTACTGCTGTAATTGTGACCTCTCTCTCACTCGCATCAACGGTTACTGAGAATCCCCCGTTAAGATCTGTCCTTGTAACAAGATTGCCATTACGTAGGATCTGTCCCCAAACCAAAGGCAAATTGGTACCCAAACCCCTTGCCATTCCATTCAATCTTACGGTTTTTGTACCACAAGCTTGACACGAGCAACCCTTAACAACAAATAAGGACAACGGATAGTCGCCGCAATTGATGTCGACAATGTCAAATTCCGACACTCCGCAGCAGCTACTTTCTGTTTCTCCACACGTTTCTGTTGCTGATGGAACATTTAGCCTGCAGGATTTGGCAATACATGTTCCCACTTCAAATTCTGTTGTGCCGTCTGCTTGTACACAGTCATCCGGTAAACGCTGCCATTTCTGTTGGTAGGCATCAGCACAAAAGTCATCAGAAGCATCTGGAAAAAGTCATAAAACAGCTGATGTATTATGAATAGCTTACCTGTAAAATTAACTATCAAGAGAACCAGTTCGCTTATTCTGCGTGAGCCAGATTGGAGTTTGCCAGCTGTGGCAGCAACGCCTTGTGACATAAATGTATGCTTATCAAATCCATGTAAAAAGAAAGAGAAATAAAGAATGATAGGGAGAAGAAAAATAAAGTTTGACAAAGTACATTGCAGCAGTTCTGAGCACCCGTCCCAACACGTTCGAGATTTGTGGATCCCATTGTCAAGCCAAACGACACAAACAACTGTTGCATGATCCAAAGAAGAATTATCTATAGTAATCAAATCAAGATCATACGACCCAAACAAAATAACAATAAGAAATACAGAAAGGTATTATTATATCAATTTCTAACAAACGTATGATGTTCCGCGAGCCCAGAATTATTGGATACTGAAGATGCAAGTATATGATAAATTTGTTTATACGTACATGTTTTGTATATGTAATTTAATTTCTTGTGTGTTAGTTCTAAATTTCGTTTTTATTTTAGTTTGATTTTTAAATTTCTTTTTTATTTTAGTTTGATTTTTAAATTTCTTTTTATATTTTAGTTTGATTTCATTACATGTTACTGTAATGATAATTTTGTCTACAGAATTTGATTTTTTTATAAACTCAGTTCAATTCTAACTGTTTTTCTTATTCTCAGAGTAAACAAGTCATTCTTGCAACATTGTATTTTAGCTGATCTAGTTCCTGACCTTGATTCAGAATTTCGTAAACACAGAGTGAAAATCATTGGTCGTAATCAAGGTCATATTGACTTGCGTGTCAGCTCTTTTGTAAAGAATGTTTAGTATCGCATGATTCTTTCAGTACAATCAAACTCGTCCATGGCGTAGTGATAATCGGCGTGTAATGTTATTGCGCCGCTTGAGAAATAGTGATCATGTGACCCTATCACGTGGTCCATTCTACGTTGTAGTTAGAGTTAAAGTGATGTTTCATAGTGTTTTTTAGACAGTCGTGTTCATACCTTCAGAGCTCAAGAGTGTTTTTCTTGTTGTTGCCAGTTTTGAATTGAGTTTCATTTAAAATGATTTATTTTCCCTGAAGACTTTATTTGTGTTCATCAAAATTCTTGGACAAAGACATTTACTGAAAATTAATTGGAATTCTAAAGTCGGAATTTAGTTATTTGCGATTCAACAAAGAACTGTTGACACATCAACACAAAACAGGTTATAGAAGATGTCTTTGCCGTCCATCTTGGAACTTTGTCTGGATTCGAACTTTGATTCATTTAGAACTTTTCAGTGATAGGACTTATAATTTTAAATTCTAGGATTAAGTTTTGGATTAGATTCACAAACCGTAAGTAGTTTTTTCATATTTTACCTTGTTTTCAAGGGAAATAAATTATTCTGTTCAATTTACAAAGCTTGTTGGTTTCACTCTTATCTTTGTTACATTGTACAAGCCTAGTCACGTAATAAATAAAATTGGCGCCTAGTCCTTGGGATATGTGAATTTTTGCTAAAATATTTCAGAAAATTGTTTTTTGAAATTTAAATTCCTCTAGTTTTCAGAATTTTTAAATCCCAAGTGTCATATCACGTATTGTTTGGAATTTTTAGTGAAATCAAAAGGCTTTTTCACAGTGTCATCAAAAGGGAGATCTCTTTTCAAATCCTACTCAGTAGCAGTTGGATGGTTTGAAAAAAAGATGAATTGCTTGAACTTGCCAGAAAATACGATCTTTCTGGAGCAAAAGCTTCTTTACCAAAGCATTTTCATCCAGTATTTGGTAGAGAAGAATATTTTGGATAAAAGTGTTTTGGCTTAGGTCAGTAAGTCTGTTTCAGAGCCTGACATAAAAGTGAAGGAATTAAAAATGAAATACAAGATGGAATTAGAGATAAGGAAGCTTGAACTTCAGAAAGAAAAAGAGGAGAAACAAATACAGTTGCAATTAGAGAAAGAAAACGAACAAATGCATTTACAGAAAGATGAAAAACAGATGCAGTTACAATTTGAGAAAAAGGAGAGAGAGACAAGAAAGAGAGAATGATAAACAAATGCAATTACAATTTGAGAAGGAGGAGAGAGAGACAGATGCAATTACAAAGAGAGAAGGATGATAGGGAATTTCAAATTAGAATGAAAGAAATAGAGCTGAAATAGAAATAGAGTTTCCTCTTCAGATATAAATTCAAGTTTTGATATTACAAGGACTATTAGGTTAGTGCCCCCTTTCAGAGAAAGAGAACTAGACAAATATTTTCCTCGGTTTGCAAAAGTCGCTGAAAATTTGAAATGGTCAAGGAAGCATTAGACTCAACTATTACAGTGTGTACTTGTTGGTGAAGTTATTGATATTTACCATTCACTGTCAGTTCATCAAAGTGCTGAATATGATTTGGTTAAGGAATGCATCTTAAAGTGTTATGAGTTAGTCCCTTAATCTTATCGGCAAAAATTCAGAAACTGGACAAACCTATGTCAACTTTGCAAGAGAAAAAGAGCAGTTATATGATAGATGGTGCTTAGCCAAGAAAGTTCATCAAGATTATAAAACTCTCAAACAACTTGTATTACTTGAAGAGTTCAAGAACTGTATCCATTGTGACATAAAGACTTATCTTGAAGAGCATAAGATCGAAACCTTGGAAAATGCTGCTCGTGGAGCTGACGAGTATTTCTTAACGCATCAAGGTCCTGCTGTAAGCAAGTCTTTCACTCAGAAGTCTCCTGGTAAAAAAGTCTTTCAGCCTAATATGACTCCTTCTAAAACTCCGGCTGGTACAACTTTTTAAACTCAAGCTGCTGATAAGCTTGAATTAAAATCCTTGTCTCTTCCTACGTGTACCTATTGCAAGGAGAAAGGACACGTTATTTCTGATTGCTTCAAATTTTAAAATAAGCATCAGAATCAAGATAGACCTATCCCAAATGCTCTTATTTCTAAGAGATCAAGGTCACGGTCATGTATTGAAAGCTATCCATTTGTTGGGTCTAATAATCCCCAGTCCGTTATATTATAGAGAATTCTGAACCATTCATGTCCAAGGGTTATATATCACTCTTGGGAGATTTAGCCAATTCTATCCCTATTAAAATTTCAAGCGGCACAGGAGCTTCTCAGAGTCTTTTATTATCAGGTACTTTGCCTTTTTCTGAGAAGACCTCTTCTAATGAGAGTGTTCTCATTCAGGGAGTAGAGTGCGGCTTTGTTAATGTTCCTCTCCATTCTGTAAATGTGTCATCAGACTTAGTGCCAGGAACTGTGACAGTCGTTATAGTGTCTTCTTTACCCGTTGAGAGCATTCATATGTTACTAGGCAATGACCTAGCTGGAGACAAGGTTGTGGTTAATTCACTTGTAATTGACAAGCGTACTTTGGATCAGAAAATTAATCCTATTGAAAAGGAATTCCCTAATTTATACCTAGCTTGTGCAGTTTTAACTATGCCACAAAAAACTCTTAAGAATGATTTTGATAGGAAAGTATTCGTTTAGCTGACCTATGTATGGTCAGGCTTTAGATGAGGTCACTGTCACTCCTTGTTTGGATCAATCAAAAGCTATTGATAACAGTGATCTTCCTTTAACTACTCATTCTCTTTTTTCTAATCAGGGTGACAAACGACAATCACTTGTCGTCGAACAGGAAATAGATCCTGAGATCTACAGTTTGTTTCAGAGGGCCATTAGTGAAACTGAAGCCACTGAAGTACCTGTCTGTTATTTCATTAAAAATGGACTTTTTATGAGAAAATGGAGACTCCCGAGGTACCTGGTAGTGACGAATGGTCAGTGAACTATCAAATTGTAATTGCAAAATCTTACAAACGGGAAATTCTTAGTCTGGCCAATGCAATTCCTTTGGCTGGTCATTTAGGGATTAATAAGACTTATCACAAGATCTTGAATCACTTCTATTGGCCAAAAATCAAAAGTGATGTTTGTAAATTCTGCAGATCTTGTCATACTTGTCAGATGGTAGGGGAACCCAATCAGAAGATAATTAAGGCTCATCTGCAACCTATTCCTGCATTTGACGAACCAATTAGCAGAATAACGGTAGATTACTTTAGTCCCTTACCTAAGACCAAATCAGGTAACCAATACTTGTCGACCATTATGTGTGCGTCAAAGAGGTTCCCAAAGGCAATTTCTTTAAGGAATATAAAAACTAAAACCATAGTAAAAGCAATGATAAAGATTTTTTTACTCAATTTCACCTTCCCAAATCTGTGTAATCGGATCAAGGGTCAAATTTTATGTCTGAAATTTTCCAGCAAATTATTCACGAATTAGGCATTCAACAATTTAAATCTTCTGCCTGTCATCCTGAGACCGAAGGGGCTTGAGAAAGATTTCATCAGACTTTTAAGAATATGATTCGATCCTATTATTTTGATAGGAGTAAAGATTGGGATGAAGGAATTCATTTACTTTTGTTTGCTGTTAGGGAGTCCGTTCAAGAATCTTTAGGATTCAGTCTCTTTGAACTAGTTTTCGGACATACTGTGCATGGACCAATGAAGTTGTTGTAAGAGAAACTCTTTCTAATGAAGATACTGAACTGAATTTTCTCGATTATGTTTCTGATTTTAAGTATAAGCTGTCAAAGGCTTGTGAGTTAGCAAGAGCGAATCTGCACTCTACTCAGTCAAAGATGAAATTATGATGCGATAAAAACTCAGCGGAAAGGAGTTTCAGCCTGGTGATAGAGATATAGCTCTCTTGCCCATTCCACAAAATCCTCTTCAGGCCACGTATTAATGTCCGTACACGGTTGAAAAGAAATTAAATGATTTAAATTAGATCATAAATACTCCTGGGAGGCGAAAACAAACACAAGTCTGCCCCATTAACATGTTAAAGGAGTATATTGAGAGAGATAGCCAATTAAATCATGCAATTAATTTAGTTGCACCTCTCCCACTCATGAAGGAATTCAATCGACTCTATTGATTTTGGAGTGACATATCTTCTGAATTCGAAAATTATGAAAAATCTGGACCAGAAACTTTTGCATTTGCAACAACAAGAAAGGAATGAACTTAAACAGTTATTATTTGAATATGAGCACTTATTTCCAGATGTTCGTACGAGGACAAAAAAAAAATATTTCATGACGTTGAAATTGTAAATTCCAAACCTGTGAAACAACACCCATACAGGATGAACCCTCTCAAACAGGAATACATGCAAACGAAATTCAGTATTTGCTGGAGAATGATTTCATAGACTCCAGTAAAGGTGACTGGAGTTCACCATGTATACTTGCTCCGAAACCAGATAAAACTTTCCGCATGTGCACTGATTATAGGAAGGTGAACAGTGTGACTAAGACAGATTCATTTCCATTACCAAGAATCGATGACTCCATTCATAAAACTGGAAATACCAATTATGTCACCAAATTTGACCTTCTGAAAGACTTTGGCAAATTCCACTAACGGAAAGAGCAAAGGAAATTTCGCCATTCGTGATTCCAGCTGGACGTTACCAATACAAGTGATGCCGTTTGGGATGAAGGGTTCGTCGAGTACCTTTCAACGTTTGATCAATTACCTCTGGTCAAGATAATTGTGATGCTTACATCATCATCTACAACGACACCTGGATAGAACATCTAGCAACAATTCAGAAATTCTTTGACAGACTCACTGATGCAAGTTTGATTATCAGTTTATCTACGAGTGAGTTTTGCCGTACTTGTGTAACTTTTATAGGACATATTGTGGGACATGGTTAAGTTAAACCTATAGATGCTAAGGTCAAGGCTATCTCCATCTTCCCTGTGCCTGTCAGTAAAAAGCAGCTGATGAGATTTTTAGGCATGGCTGGATACTATCGAAAATTGTGTTCCAATTTTTCTATAATTGCTGAACCCCTGACAAATTTATTGAGCAAGAAAAACAAGTTTCTTTGGACTGAGAAATGTCAGGAGTCTTTTGACAAGTTAAAAGCCATACTTAAAGGTGCACCAGTTCTTACAGCTCCAAAGTTTAGTCATTTAAACTATCTGTTGATGCGAGTGATGTTGGGGTTGGAGCAGTATTGATTCAAGAAGATAGAAATGGTGTTGATCATCCAGTGTAATATTTTTCTAAGAAATTAAATAAGCACCAAAGAAATTATTCAAGAATCTAGAAGGAATTTTTGGCTTTGATGTTGGCATAACAGCATTTTGAAGTTTACATTAGTTCAGCTCCTTCTTCTATATATGTGCTTAGTGATCACAACCCGTTACTTTCATCGCCAAGATGAAAAACAAGAATCAAAGATTATTAAGGTGGAGTTTGTTGTTGCAGGAATATAATTTTGACATCAGGCACATCAAAGGAAGAGACAATTATAAAGCAGATGCACTTTCTATTGTATAGAAATTATTTCATTTACACTTTGTATAATTCATAATAGATTTTAATATGTAACTTTTTACCTCATGTATAATTAACGTAAGGTTAAAAGAAAGCTTTATTATATAACTCTTTCTTTTCCTTTATGGGAGAATTGTTACGTATATGTAATTTAATTACTTGTGTGTTAGTTTTAATTTTTTTTATTTTAGTTTGATTTAATTACATGTTACTGTAATGATAATTTTGTCTACAGAATTTGATTTTTTAAATATATTCAGTTTAGCTCTGACTGTTTTTCGTATTCTCAGAGTAAACAAGTCATTCTTGCAACATTGTATTTTAGCTGATCTAGTTCCTGACCTTGATTCAGAATTTCGTAAACACAGAGTGAAAATCATTGGTCGTAATCAAGGTCATATTGACTTGCGTGTCAGCTTATTTGTAAAGAATGTTTAGTATCGCATGATTCTTTCAGTACAATCAAACTCGTCCATGGCGTAGTGATAATCGGCGTGTAATGTTATTGCGCCGCTTGAGAAATAGTGATCATGTGACCCTATCACGTGGTCCATTCTACGTTGTAGTTAGAGTTAAAGTGATGTTTCATAGTGTCTTTTAGTCAGTCGTGTTCACACCTTCAGAGCTCAAGAGTGTTTTTCTTGTTGTTGCCAGTTTTGAATTGAGCTTTTATTTAAAATGATTTATTTTCCCTGGAGACTTTATTCGTGTTCATCAAAATTCTTGGACAAAGACTTTTACTGAAAATTAATTGGAATTCTAAAGTCGGAATTTAGTTATTTGCGATTCAACAAAGAACTGTTGACACATCAACATAAAACAGGTTATAGAAGACATCTTGGCCTTCCATCTTGGAACTTCATCTGGATTCAAACTTTCATTCATTTAGAACTTTTTAGTGATAGGACTTATATTTTTAAATTCTAGAATTACGTTTTGGATTAGATTCACAAACTGTAAGTCCTTTTTCATATTTTTACCTTGTTTTCTAGGGAAATAAATTATTCTGGTCAATTTACAAGCTTGTTGGCTTCACTCTTTTCTTTGTTACTTTGTACGAGCCTAGTCACGTTACATACAACTCTGAATATTGTCCAATTGCTTGGCTGGCTTTTTGGATCTTCGCAGTGATCTCTTTGTCCAGGGAGTCATCACTGGATATAGTGCTGCCTAGGTATTTGACACTGTCTACATTCTTCAGCTGCATATCGCCGATGTTGATGCAGGGTTGTGAAGGGACAGTGTTTGGGGCTGGCTGGAAGAGGACTTCTGTCTTTCCTAGGCTGATTTTGAGTCCAAACAGATTGGAGGCGTCAGAGAACTTGTCCTCAATTGCCTGTAGGTGAGTGTCTTCATGGGCCACGAGGTCACAGTCATCTGCAAAGAGTGCTTGAGTGATGAGTCTTTCTAGGGTCTTGATTTTTGCAGCTAGGTGACGGAGATCAAACACGGATCCATCGAGGCGATATCTAATGTAGATATCAAGGTCAAGGTCACGGATGGCGTGGAGCAGTACCAGCGTGAAGAAGAGGATGAAGAGTACCGGCGCGTTAGATATGGGGAATTTCTCAGAGGATTCACCGTCTAAGAGAATCTCTCCAGTTATGTCATCATGGAAGAGCCGGATGATGTTGGTAATCTTCTGAGAACAACCAAGCTTCTTGAGTACTACCGACAGTGCGTCTCTGTTGACTGTGTCGAATGCTTGTATGCAGTATCCACGAAGACGGCATACAGATTCATGTTCTGCTCAAGGCACTTCTCTAAGGACGTGTCTCACAGCGAAGATGATCTCAACGGTGCTGCGGTCTGGGCGAAAACAACACTGAGACTCGGAGAGGTTATTTTCTGACACTGCCGCAATATGTCTGTTGAGAATGATGCGATCAAGTATTTTGCCAGCTATAGAAAGCAAGGAGATATCTCTGTAGTTACTGCAGTTATCAAGTCTGCCTTTATTCTTATAGAGGGTCACAGTTTATGCGTCTCAATGGTCGTCTGACATCTCCTATTCCATCTAGATGCTGATTAGTACATCGTGGAATGCCTTCAGAGTCTGTTCACTGAGAGCCTTGTACACCTCCGCTGGGATGCCATTATTTCCAGGTGCCATGCCACAGTTCATTTGTTTAATTGCCGACCTCAACTCTTCTATCGTGGGCGGAACATCCAGTTGGTCGTGCGTTGGCTGTTTGAGCATTTGGTCAAGAGCAGATTGGCTGACCGATCAATGTAGGTTTAGGAGCTGGCGAAAGTGTTCTTTCCATCTGTCCTTAAAGCCAGCCTTTTCCTTTATTAGTGTCCTGCCATCTGCAGGAAGCAAGGGGGCTGAGGCAGACTTTGAAGGGCCGAAGAATGACTTGATGGCGCTGTAGAACTCTTTGGAGTTGTTAGTGTCGGAATAGCGTTGCAAGTCATCAGCTTTCCTTTCCCACCACTGATCACGCATCTTGAGGATTTCTCTCTGAGCCTCAGCCTCATAGGATTTGAAGCGGTCTTTTTGGGGGATGGAGTTTGAGTCATACTGCCAGTCCACGAATGCTTTGTTCTTTCTGGCAAGCAGATCTTCAATGGCAGAGGTGTTCTCGTCGAACTAGTTGTGATTGGTTCGATTCTTGTGGATCATTTTCGCCATTGCTGCGTCTCTTATTATGTCCCTGAGCTTGTTCCATTTCTCGGAGGCATTTCCACGTATAGGTCCGTTGGTAGACAGCTTGTCATCTAGGCTCTTCTGGAAATCTAGCTGAATGGAAGGCTGCTGAAGTTTGACAATGTTGAAGCTTAGGGCGCCTTGGGTGATGTGGGGCAATACGCAGCTTTAGGGTAGTTCGGACAAGTCTGTGGTCTGTCCAACATTCCGCTCCTCGCATCGCCTTAGTGATGAGGACATCCTGTGCATCGCGCTGACGGACTATTACATAGTCGATCAAGTGCCATTGGCGAGATCTAGGGTGCATCCGGGTGTTCTTGTGTTTGTTCTCCACTCTGAACATTGCGTTTGAGACAAGAAGGTCAAATTCTGCGCATTTGCTGAGTAAGAGCATGCCGTTGTTGTTCATTTTGCCAAAATAGTGCTTGCCAAGCACACCTTTCCATCAACCATAGTCGCAGCCAACATGGGCGTTGAAGTCCCTCAGTAGTATTATGATTTTGTCGTCAGCTGGAACCGAGCACAGTACAGAGCTGAGGTGCGCATAGAACTGCTCGATGGTTTCCGCTGGGTTCGTAAGGGTAGGTGTGTACGCGCTAATGATTGTTACATGGCGTTTGTGACTGATAAGTAGCCGCAGTTTCATTAGCCTCTCATTAATAACAACAGGCAGGTCCGGAAGCTTCTTTAGAAGACTTGATTTGATAGCCAGGCCGAATCCGTGTATCCTGTCATCGTTTTGGGCTTTTTCTTTACAGAAGGTGTAGCCGCTTGCTAGCTCAGTCAGAGAACACTCCTCTGCGAACCTGGTTTCACTCAAGGCCGCAATGTCGATATTGCAGCATGAAAGATCCTTTTCAACTAGGGCTGTTCTCTTGTAACGTCTTGCTACGTTCTCTTTGTCCATGAGAGTACGGATGTTCCACGCTCCAACAAGAAGTTTCATTCTTTGACGATTTCGACCGCAGATGTAGATGATCTTGCCAGGAAGGGAAAACTGGCCAGATTTTGAAGGGCAGGCTATTTTTTAAGCCACCTTTTCTAGGCCCCTCCCTATACAAGGTGAGCAGCACTGTCCTGAAAAAGTTTTCTCAGTAACCATGGATGCTGCCAAACTGTTCCGCTGCCCTGGGTACAGAGCAGAACGACCACTTGTCCAAGGGCCACCTACGTGCAAGTCTCTGGCTACAACTCCCAGTGGTTATCTCCACCTGTTGCTTCGCCAGTCGCCCATCGCCGTAGGACTTTGGTAGGTGCAGGTAGGAAACGATGAGTGTGATGATGGTGTGAATGTGATGAT